>CM040241.1:36505774-36590311 GCA_022545495.1 Chrysanthemum lavandulifolium | reverse complement strand
AAACTCTATGAATTTCACTCAACCTTTGTGTTGTGAGTTTTAAGCATGTATTTCAAGTCCATAATGTCGGAAGTCGCACGTAAGGGCAAGATCAAGAAGGCTATATAGATAAATAATTTATCATTCACAAAACATCAAAACTTTATATTGATGTGTTTTGTAATCAATGGAACCAACTGGGACCTATTTTGTAAACTCGATATATTTGAATGATAAAGCTTTTTAAACGACTCTGAGAGATCGTTTATTATTATATTGTTGTGCCATCAAGTAATACCCGCTTGAATTCACGCATATCAAAATTGAGGGTGTTACGATTAACCCTAAAATACAATCAACACACATTCTACCCAAAAAAAAAACAATAATGGCACAAAACGATAAGGGAAGGCTTTGTTGAGTTCGTTGAGGAAAGCGATCGCCCAAATGAAAAGGGTTTGGGTGTTAAGAAGGAGAAGGAAGACGATGACATCTTGTTATCAAAGTTTAACGATTTGGGAGAAAGGATTAAAAATCTGAAAATTTTGTTTAAATATCTTAAGGAAAGGATGGAAAAGAAGGAAAACGATGATAGGGAGAGTTGTGCGTCTAGCTAAATGTATGTTTAGATAATAGTAAACATTTGTAGTTCTTGAGAACATGAAATCGATGAATAAAAAATTTAGTTCTTATTTAAGTAATTGTGTTTGAAATTGTTTTGCATTTCTTAATAGGTTTGACTTACCCAAGTCATACCACAATAGTAAGTTACAATTTGTTGGCTTTCATAAGTTTTTTTTGACTTTGGTAAGTCAAAATTCAAGATGTTAAAATACACCATTGTCAATACATTGTTGTTTCTTGCTAAAGCGTTTGCATTTTCAACCCGTGTTTTTAAACCACGCCTCTAATTTTGCTTGACACGGGGTGTTTGGTTTCTTGTAACAACTTTTGGCCGATAAAAGGGGTTGTTTGGTTTAAGCGATACAAGGGATGTTTGTTGATACATTATGATTTAGTGCTAAAGTATTTGCATTTTCACCACGTCTTTTTAAACCATTGCCTTTGGTTTCTTGATACAAGGGGTGTTTGGTTTCTTGATTAAAGTTTTGCTCATACAAGGTCTGTTTGGTTTCTTGATATAAGGGGATGTTTGGTTTTGTTGATACTAATTACACTAAAATACACCCAATATCACAATACAAGAACAGATTAAACAACACATAACCCAAATGATATTTTATCATTAATAAAGTCTGTTAAACATCATAAACAACTACATTAAATCTAATTTACATACCCTTTTAGCAACCTATATTCCCAAAACTATCACCCAAAAGACCACCTTTATCTACCCCATGGAAAACCCAAAATTCGGGCATTATGTTTAGCCATTTTCTTAACAAAATCTTGGTTGAACCGAATACCTTCATCTGTTTGACCAACAATCAGTATGAGTTGAGCAAGTTGCTTTGTGTGCCTCGACTAGATTTTGGTCGGCGCATCCACACGTCAGCGCAATTCCACGATGTCCCAAAGCTTGATTCTCTTCTATCGCCTCCCTACGCTTGATGATTCTGTCTTCGATCTTGAATGCATCAAGAACTAGGTTCTTCGAATCCCTTATTGGCGACCTCTTGTTCAAACTAGATAACCATACGATCATTCAAATTTGGTGAATCAAGAACCTCCATGAGTTCGTTTAAAATGGGGAAATCGCCATTGGAAAACTGTTTGTGTGTGAAAAAGTGGTAGATAAGTTTATCGTTTGGTGTGCACTAGTTAATATCGTCTCCGGTAAGAGGCGGTCATGGTCTAATAGTTACTTATATTTCACACTCGGTCTCCGAATTTGTCTTGGTTGCCGTTGTCATACTTAAAACTCCGCCTAATAATCACTTTAGAATACACAATTGGTCCCTCAAGTTGCCAACTTACGTACATTAGAGTTTGACTTTGTTAAGTCAAACTTCTATAACATATCAAATTATCAATTAACTCCAAAACAAATATTGAGTAATGGTTTTGCAATATTGACTTTACAAAGTCAAATATTGAGTCATATCTTCATACCAAAACAACACCATAAGAATCAATCGAATGAAGAAACTCCACATTTCCAAACACTCGTTAATACCATTCTATATACTATTGAACATTCCACTAGCCATCCTTATCATCAAACTTAAAATACCATTCTGCCTTTTGCACTTAAATTTCCAAAGGTTTTCAATCCTTCTGACATTACGACTCTCCTTCACAATTAACCCATTCACCATTTTCAAGTATTGACTAACTAAAGTAAACTGGAAATGCATTTTTACTTGCTACAATCAAATTAAGTTGCTAAATGAAAGTTTGACTTTCGAATGTCAAACTTTCATCACCTACAATATGCACAAACAACAACATATGAACAATCTAATTTTAAGCAAACCATATAAACAATTACTGTACCAAATTAGCAAAACTATTTTGCAAAATTAATTGTCATAGGGTAATCAACCCAAACATAAACTACAACCACTCAAAGAAATCTACCACGGTGTGGGAAGCTCGGTGGAGTTTCAACGACTTCCTAGCCAACTCCCGATTGTCCCTAGTATTTTCATTCCCATCATGACTCCTATCGCTTTGCACGATATTGATTGTCTTTAGCGATCGGGAACACTCAATTATACACTTTATTAAAGTTATTTCATGCTCTTGTCTAGGAAAAGCTCGAAACACCACCGTCGGTGGTGGCCATGGTGAATGTGTTTCGCTCTACAACAAATGGAAATTTTTGCAAGGTAGATCACTAAGCGTGTTTGCGACTGAAAAATCAAATAGTGTTGAGATACACAAACATGGCAATTTTGGAATGTTTTACTTGATACATATGCATTACAAGACGTACTTACTCGGTATCCATCATTTTCAAATTCGGAGATGACCAAGCATTACAATGGTGAACGCTACCATAACACTATTCCCAAAATCGACATCGGACAGCTTAAGGTTAATCAGGGAAACAAAGGGCACCTTCATCCTAGGATTAGCATTATCAACTACAAGTTTTAAAGATTAAATTTCATTACTGTTACACATCTCTTTAACATTGTAAAATTATAAGTTGTAAAACTGAAATTGTTCTTACCGTGCAATCACCAAAATCCAATGTAAGGGTCTCAAGATTTTGAAGTCTTGTCAAGTGAAAGATATCGGATGTTGTGATTGTCGTCACAACATTATAACGACCTAATGACAAATGTAACTTCTTCAAATTCCCAAGTTTTGCAATATCCCATAGTCTCATCTCGTTTGTACTAGGACGATTCATTTTAAGAGACTCAAGTGAGGGACAACCAAGAATAATGTCCCAAATCTGTACCGCTTAGAAAATTGACATGAATCAATTCTAAGCTCGATAGATTTGGAAAGCCATGAAAATATTCCAAAGTAGCCATAGCACAAACATGAAGTACGGATGTTTCAACTTACTACGAGAGTAAAGTTGGGTTGGGAACTTAACGGGTCACCATACCGGTTTGTAATAATCGCTCCTCAATTTCATGGTCACCAAAAACAAGAGCCACTCATGAATCATTCATAATGAAAGTTGTCTATTCCAATAATTGATCTTGGCTCTACAAAGAAAGACAAATTTTCTTATTGGACCCATAAGCCGATTTAAGAATCTAGTAATAAACCTCCCATCAAACTCGTATGTTAAATAATAAAAGAAATTCTCATCAAGTATGACATAGGTGAGCAAAGTCTACTTAGACCTCCAGTTTCGCGCTAAACTAGCTCACCGCTTCTAACAAAGGCAACCGATTCAAAATGTTAGTGATCACTTCATCTGACATGTTGCTAATACGATCGATCGACATGGTTTTGTTGGAAGTTGGGTTGGTCTTTGAGTTCGAAATGAAGATTTATATTCTTGATTTCGATTTGCGATTTATCGTTTCGGATAATGTTGTTTTATGTGATTGGTAAAGTTGTTTGTTAGGTGGGTGTATTGGTTCCTTGAATTAAATGCAAACGTATCGGGGAAGAAACGGCTAGTAGCCATACTACATTTGGTCCCCAGGTTGAAGGTTGGGTCAAAAATGTGAATGGTCTATTATACCCTCGAAGGAAATCCATAAAATTAGGTTTGACTATCCCAATCATGGTCAAGGGACGATTCGGCATTTAATGGCTAAGGTTTGGACCTATGGCGATGAAAAGGCCGAGTTTTGTCTCATAACGATGCGTCTCGTCAAGTTTAGAGACCAACGGTGTATTTTAGTCTAAAATAAACTAAACCCATTTAGACCCATCTCATTAAAAAAATTACCCAACTAGACCCAAATTTAACCATTGGGTCTTAAATTGCCACATCTAGTTTTAATTGTAAGTATTGAAATGATGTTGCACCGATAAAACTCAAATGGCTAAAAATGTTAGCGGACGTTCGGTTGTGATTATTTCCTATTTTTCTAGAAAATGTTTCATATAAAAAGGGAAAATTGAAAATCAGTTTAGTTAAAAAAATTTCCAACAATTTTCTAAAAATATGAATTCTCATTCTCTTAATTTTAACTAAAAATTTGAAAAACCCATTCTACTCTTCTCACTTTTTATACGTCCGTTTTAATACGTTTTAACCGTTTTTTACGTTTTCATACGTTTTCTAACGTTGTCGTCCGTTTTCTTACGTTTCGTCCATTTTTTATTTTTTTACGCTTTTTGGTCTATTTTTACGTTTTTGTCTGTTTCTTACGTTTCGTCGGTTTTCGTCATCTTCTTTACGTTTTCGTCTGTTATTTTTACGTTTTCACCCGTTTTTAACGTTTTAATCGATTTTTACGTTTTATCCATTTTTACGTTTCTTCGGTTTTTTTACTATAACAACCACACATTTTCAAGACCTTACTCAACCTTAAACTAAAAAAATTTATTCTATTTTTGAAGTTTACACATTTACCTTTACTTAATACTATTTAATTAAATGACGTAAAACAAGAAACACCCTCTCGTGCACTATGACTTTAGATTATATTTAGTCCACAACACTACAATACATTTCCACTATTCTAATTCATAATTAAATTGCCAAGGCAATTACATCTTTATTTACTAGCAAATATTAATTTAATAAAAGTTTTTCACAAGTTAAATGAACACCCAATGTGCCCGACACTCCAATAATCTATACTACTTATAATGCACGAAAGCACCTCACTCTTAATTTTAAAACGTACAAGAAATTAAGCATGGTTTACAACACTTTAATGCACCCAATTTTCAGAATTACAACAAAGTAAGCATATTGTACAACAAAATAAAACGTAGTGTCATTTTAAGACGAAAATTCTATCAAACAACATTAATGCTATTAAAAACACACATTCACCAAAAATTACAACCATTTAAGCACAATGTACAATAGCACCAATTTTCAGATTTACAACAAAATAAGCACAATGTACAATAAAATAAGCATGATGTAATTTTCAGACTTACAACATTAATACTATTAAAGTGGTCAATGTTATTAATGATTATAATGACTACTACTTACAAGAAAAAACATAGTGTACAACACTTTAATGCACATAATTTTTAGGCGTACAAGATAAGAAGCATAGGGTACAACAAAACACCACATTAATGCTATTTAATGTAGTCAATTATTTAACGATCAATAAATACAATTAATACAATTATTAAAACACATATTACATAAGGAATACAAATTATCAAGCATATTGTACAACCAAATTAAACAAAATTCACATTAAATTTCACTACTGCAAATAATAAAACAAATTATAAATATTCGAGCCGAGCAGACAACAGGCCAAATGGGCTTGAGCCCAAATGGCGCGACCAAACGGGCTCGAGCCCGAGCGAACCAGACCAGCGGGTTCGAGCCCGAACAGGCACAGAGCTATCTGAAATTCTTGATCCGTAAATTTATTGTTAAAAAGAACATAATAAACTAAAATACATTATTCATCGAATTTTTATTTCGTAGTACCATCATTACCGCAACGCCTTGGTACTCGCTATATTTTCTTTTAATACATACTTACAGTCCCAAATATTATTTCTAAAATGCCACTAATATTTTCTTATGCCTTATGTAATTTCTTTATTAAGAGCACTCGATTATACGCATTTAACGTTAAGCACAAAACCAATACCCAATACCTATTTTTAATACCTAATATACTTAATAAATACATTTTATATAAAAGTTAAACACACACTTTTTTTTTCTCCTTACCTTTGGCGTCCCCTCCCCCTCTTTAGGCATAGTAGCCTATGTTTGCGTTTGACCAAGCTTGTATTAAATTTCAAACATTAGACCAAGACTATACACATGTGTGCTTAGACCAAAAATCTTGTCCTCTAAATTCTCTAAATGGGTTCTTGCGATTAATTTACCCAAATGCCCACTTTTTCACTTCTAATGCCCATGGGCAACTCTACTATTTTAACTATCCAAATAAATGACATGTGTCCCATTTTTTTATTTTAGTTTTATCTTTAGTTAACCTCGACTTTTCGATGTTTGTTTATTTTTGTCTTTAAGTAAAAACCCGAAAATATAAATATTTTGTTTTTTAAGCCAAAGACTTAAATGTCGCTTCTTACTAACAAAAGAGAAAAAGCTGTTGTCTTGAAAATCTTAGATTTGTCTTTGTAAGAATATTCCCAAATATATATTGAGTTACTGTTGACCCATAGAATAGGGTGTGAAAATTAAATTTAAACATTAGAAGTAATATTATACAAATGTGTGCTTTTACCAAAATTTTCCTTTACATATATCAGCCGAACATAAATAAGTAGGCTCTTCTTTTATATTTTTTTATTCACTTAGGTAGGGTAGTACACTTATTAAAATCATTTGACTATACTTGAACTTTGAATAAAAGGAGACAAGCATGACACTTGACTCTCTTTTCTTTTTTTTCAACAATGAGACCATTTCAAAAAAAATTTATTACTTAGCTTACTCTAGATTTTTGTTTACTATAAATGCCATACTTAATATTTGATATAAAAGGAGAGTCACACAATATATGTAATTTCATTTTTCACACAAGAAAAACTCTTGTGCTCTTAATATTTGATATAAAAGGAGGGCAAGTACTTTTGTGCTCTACATATTCGGTTAGGCAAGAAAAGGAAGAAAGAAAGTTGGGTAATATAGTCCAAGTGTTTATGTTTACTTCATTTGGGTTTATAATTAAGCTACTAAGGGGTTAGAATGCTTGGATTGGGTAAACTAGTGTCCGTTGTCTTCACATACACTTTCTAAGCTCAAGTAAGTCACTATACCATTTTTATAAACTTTACACACTTTGCACTATGTAAATTCCATGACCTATGATTTACATACACTATGATATTACTATGTACATGTTTGCGTAAATTTTATAACTATAATGGATTAAACTTTACATGTTGCTAACCAAGTTGTTAAATCACTATCTTTTAACTATTGAGGAATTGGTGAAAGGGATTAGAGTAGTTTTGAAGTTGTGGTTGAGGTGATTTAAGTGTTGGAAAGTAGGAAAATGTGATTTTGAGACATGTACATATAGAGCTGTTCGAAACAGCTTAAAACAGAAAAATGGGTTAAACTTTTATATGATTGGGCAAAAACAATAGAATATAGACTTTATAACGAAAACGTGGACGCTTGAACGAATAAAAACGGATTTAAAACGAATAAGTTATGATAGTTTAAAAGTTCGACGGAACAAAATAATTTTTCTTGAAAAAGCTTGCTGTTAACAGTTTTTAAGAGACAAAACCGGTCCTTAAATGTCAAAAGCGGGTAGCCGAGGCTTTAAAATACGATAGAATATAAATACCTTTGGGATAGGTAGAACAATAAAACGAAACTATAACGAAAGAGTTATGACCCGTCAAAGATTAAGCGGAAAATACACTATATAAATTTTGGCGTGATTTTTGAACCTTAAGAGCATTTTTGAGCATCTTAACGTCCAAACAAGCCAAAACGACCCAAATAAATGTTGTAGCATTTTATGTATACTTATTAGTCGAGTCGAAGACTTTCCAAATTACTTATTAACGAGACGACTATAGTTTAATTTCGAAATATACTTGTTAAGTCACTTAAAGTATATATTATGACTATTAGTAAGAAACATTGAAGTAACTACATTTTATTTACCAAACAATTATGCAAACATGTGCGGGTGATATATTATTTTATAAAATGCATACACGACATACCATTGCACAACTTGAGACATATTATTAATTTAGGTTGCGGTTAGAGTCTTGAGCCTCGATTCTCGTGCACATTATTCCTACTTGTGATACTTTGCCTAAGGTGAGTTTTCGTAGCCCTTTTTCATTATGTTTTCTTGGGGAAAATGGTACTCAAATGATATTTTTAAGCTGCTTTCATGTTGTGATTTCTTGTTTTCATATTTTTGGACAATTATGTGCGTTTGATTGCAATATGTGCCTTGTTGTGTGATTTTACCATATGTGACATTTGTGCGCAACTGCTTAACTCCGTTTTGGAGCCGAAGCATTGATAGTACTATCGGTAACATTGGAAATCGTGTACGCGTGTCATTTGTGAGGTTCAGTTGCTGCATGTATTGTGGTTTCAGTTAGTTCTTATATTTGTATATCATGCTCATTATTGTCCTACTCTATATTATTCACAGCTTAGTGGTTTAACTCTTAAACCTACGAGCTCACCAACATTATGTTGACGTTTTCGAGTATCCATTTTCATGTGTTGTTAGCGATGTAGGTCGGCTTAGCAGATGTAAGACAAGACCCTCATGGACTGCGTTTCGAGGAATTATGCATTTAGCTTATATTAAGGTTTCATAATGTTGGTGAACTTATGTATCAAGTCTTGTCTACACCCAACTCTTAGGATTATTCTAACTTGACTTATGTTGTGATATGCATTTAGTATTTCTCTATTTTGGACGCCTTGTGTTCTTGACTATGAAGTCATGCCCCATAAATATCATTCCGCTTTCCATTTTTGGGGTGTGACAGTTTTGTCCATTTTTTAAAGTTTTCATCCATTTTTTTAAATTTTCGTTTGTTTTTCCCGTTTTTCCCGTTTTCGCCTTTTTTATGTTTTCGTCTATTTTTCACGTTTTACTTTGTTTTTTTTTTTTTTTTTTTTTTTCGTTTTTGTTTTTACGTTCTCATCATTTTTTACGTTTTAAATGCATTATTTTACTTTCTCGTTCGTCTTCTTAAGCTTTTGTCAAATTTTTATGTTTTCGTTTATTTTTACGTTTTCGTCCGTTTTTACGTTTTCGTCTTTTTACGTTTTAGTCCTCTTTTTATTTTTTCGTCCGCTTATTTACGTTTTAAATCTGTTTTTATGTTTTCGTCCGTTTTTACGTATTTCGTCTTCGTCATTTTCTTCGTTTTCGTCCATTTTAACGTTTTTACGCATTTTTTACGTTTTCGTCCGTTTTATATTATTTCGTAAAAAAAGTAAGAAAACGAACGAAAGCGAAAGAAAACGGCGAAAACAATAAAAAGCGATGAAAACGTAACAAACGGACGAACACGTAAAATGGACGAAAACGAAAAATCGATGAAAATGTAAAAACCAAACTCAAACGTAAAAATGCACACAAAAAACGTAACAAACACAAAAGCAGATTTAAATATAAAAAAGGTAAAAATGTATACACAAGTTGATATCTGAAAATCTTTTTTTTATAAATTAGTACAATTAGACACTGTCTATCTATTTAAGTAATTAAATGGATATACAGAAGTTCAAGGGATCTTATAAGATTTTCAAAATATATTTGTGAGATTATGTTCCAGAATAACCGTTCAATAATATGTTTCGCAAACTTTGTTTATGTTTTGTTACTGATCAAAATCTGGATGTCTAAAAATACAGTAGCTTAACAAGTGTAAACATGACATTATTTTTGAAAATACTTGTTTATAACTAAGAAAGCTAAAACCATACTATGAAAAAAATCTAAGCAACGCGTTTGTAAATGAATTAACGGTAAGTTGAAAGAGCTATATAGCTGACGGAATAAAGTGAAAAGAAACATATAAGAGTGGAAGGTATGGTGATGGAGCATCATCTCTTCATCACTGCCACCTCAGCGCCACATCAGCATCCCACTTCTCCACAACTAACCCCCCTCCTTCATAACAAACCTCAACCTCTTCATTTGGGGCCCACCACTACCACTATATTTTTTTTATTCAATTTTTCAAATAAACTAAATTCATTTCATTCAAAATAAAAATACAATACATAGCTTAATAATAAGAAAAAAAAACAACACATACTAATAAAAACGATACGAAAAAAAACGACACGGGTAAAAAAAAATACAACACATACTAATAATACGAAACCTAGTCATCTCTTTGGTGATATTTCTTGATTAGTCGTTCCTGCCTCTTGCGGATGATCTCTGCTTTTACCGGGTCAGGATTCAAATTCGGATCTATCATCAGAAAATCCATCTCGATCTTCTCTTGGAGAGCTTTTTCCTTGTCCAGCCTCGCCTCGTAACAAGCCCTTTGAGCATCGGCTTTTTGAGCATATATTTCGGATATATGTCCCGAAAAATTACTCGATTGACTCTCACCGAGGTCGCAGCGCTCGACGTTGAAGTCGACTTTTGTTTTTTTGCGGCTCGTTTGCCGCCATCTCTTTCAGGACGAGCTCGTTTGTCCGGGCCGAATATATCCTCGATACATGTAATGTCAATGGGATCTTCGGCATCCCACTTCGGGTAATTTTTCAAAACCTCCCAACATTTTTCATACACGAACTCCTTCCCACCATAACATTGCGCAAAGCTAACTTTCGCATTCTCGACATGATCGTGGTCATTTTCACCACTTCGACGTTGCAGATGTTTGTAAATAGCGTTGAACTTCTGGCAATCACCGTTAATCCTCGACCATTTACCAGTTACCATATTCTTGCCACGCTGGTTATCGGTGGTCTGAGTATTTAACAAGTCGAGAATGTCGTTCCAAAAGAAATCTTCGAAACGGTCATTTCCCATATCTCAATCTTGGGAAATTTCTATCCAACACTATGCAAGTAACCTTTCTTCAGACTTGCTCCATTTCCTCCTGTCTGCCTAGGCTATGACTTCCACACCTTTGTCGTCGTCTGCGTCCAAATCCACAACTTGTTTTTTTGCCTTCGTCTTTTTCCCCTACCTTTGGCCTGTTTACGTGATTTTGGAACTTTGAATTGTGAATCGGACGGTTGTGATTCCATTTGGGGAAACTGTGGAGGCTGTGACGGGTTAAAAAACTGTGGAGGTTGGGGTTAAAAAAATGTGGTGATGGAAATCGGGCGGGGTAAGTTGCGAATCCTTGTTGAAACTGATATTGTTGGTTAAGAAAAATTTCTTGTGGAGACGGGTTGGAATTTTGCGAGGAGGGGTAGAGCGGGTTTGAAGAACCCCCGTATTGTGGTGGGTATGAGTTAAGTATGTTTGTGAAGTACCCTCCGTCATTTGGGTTTTGAGATATTGTGAGATTTATTTTTGAATAAATGTATAGAGAGTTGAGGAAGGCGTAGGAGATGAAGATGATAAAATGGTGGCTATGATATGTTATTTATAGTGGCGGTGGGTTTTTTTTTTTTTTTTTCAAAAGAAAAAATTAACTTTTATCTTTTTAATAACGGATATATATCCGTTGCTTGTTGCTTTGTCAGAAACCAAGCTCGTCGTCAGAATGGCGAGCTCACCCACGGCGAGCCACGGCAAACCTAGCCGGTGTGGTGGCGGCTGACAGCGAGCTAACAACTCAGCCCCACGGCGAGCCACGTAATGCCACACCCTCCGCTCTAATCCTACAACTAGAATGAAAAGTAAGGTCACCCTACTTTTAGAATGACAATAGAAAGTTATCCTAGTTTTAGAATAGTTTACAAAATTGATCCTAGTTACAGAATATGTTCATATAATCAATAGACTGTTATGTTCAATGACATATTTTGTGCTGGAATTTTTTTAAATGCATAAGTTTTTTATTTTGTTAAAGTGATAAAATATTCGTTTTAAGTGTTCACTGTTCAGTACTCTATCTCTGAGGTGGTAAAGATGCTTAAACATTCACACCTCCGATAAGTCGCCTATGTAAAAACAAGTTAGACTTGAAAAGAAAATTGTCACAAGAAAACAGAATTAAGTCAATGATACAAATCATATCTTTCGCTATCATCAAACAAAGTAATATGCCAAAAGTGGTACTTATCCAAGAAGCTATTGATACAAATCAAATCTTTCGCTATCATCAGACATACAGGCTGATGGTCATGTCAGATACTTAACGGGTTATGGGTAAAGTGGTTGGGCTTAGCGGGTTGATCATGTCAATCTCAACTCAACCCGTTAATTTAGCAAGTTAATTAGTACAAAATAGAAAACCAAACTAATTGGTAAACAAACCGATCTCTTTTAGTCCTCGTATGTTCTTGTGTTGAGATGCCACAGATCTACATGGGTGACACAATGGTATTGGCTCGAAAATAACTATTTGCGCGCTCCTTGTAACAAAATATGAGGACCAAGTATCTTTTAAATGTCAAAATTTACGAATACCAGTGACTAATCCTATTCTTGGCTCTTGCGGTCTTGCCACAATTTTCTCTAATACAAAACCAATCACATATATGAAACCAAAAGGGCTTAAAAATGGGCCATGCGATTTTGCGTTTCTAGCTAAATGTTTCAACCCAAAAACTAATGTTAAATTTCATTATATAATCTTCTGTTTCATGCATATCTCTCGTCATAAAACCCTATTTTATAACCCTAATAAGCACCATCGAAATAGTAATGTCAGACACCATACCATACGATATCCAAGCAGAAATCATCAAAAGTCTTCCTACCAAATCACTGATTCGATTCAGATTGGTTTCGAAACAATGGAAGTCTTTAATCGAGAGCTCTAAATTTATTGCTTGTTACTGCGCTCAGCAAAAACATAAACATCATCTACTTGTAAGTTATAAAGCATCTGGTTCTTCTGACTTAGAATCTGTTTCAATCCTAGATGATGATACTTTCCCTCAACACAAGGTTTCACTTACTATCCCGAGGGCTTTTAAACTACGTGGACGAAATATAGTTAGCTCTCAAGGCTTCTTATTCGTGTATCGTCATTATGGTGCAGGAACCACGAAAGGCGTTATTTGGAATCCTACTATTAGAAAATCGGTTGATATTGATTTGTGTTGTGCGCTAAAACCAGATTATCTTACTTGTTTTGGTTTTGGGGTTTGTCCTGACACTTGTGAGTTGTGACCCTAAGATAGTCAAGGTTACAAATTATCCTAAATCAAATAAATGTTTATACATTAAGCACAAATGCTTGGAGAAGACTATCCAAGAATTTACCTCGTGAATGTATTTCACTTACAGATAATCAGGTTGCAATAGATAGGTTTATGTATTGGCTTACTTATGAACCAATTTATGATAATGATGGATATTATGAGGATGATGAATATTATTATGATGATGATGATGATGGATATCACTGGGGGTATACGCGGAATTTGATTGTGTCATTTGATATGACTGTTGGAAAATATGGTCAATATTTGGGTTTGAATGACAATTGATGGTCATCAAATATACTAATGGGGCTTTAGAGCAAGATTAATGTATGGTCATATGTAACGACCGATTTAATTCTATGTTCATGAGCCATTAGTAGGATTGATTGTGAGAGTTAATTGGACCATTTTCTTCATCCTCCTCACTTATATATTGAGAGCTCTTCTCCCATTTCAAATACACAAAATACACACTCATTCCTCTCCTTTTTGTTACCATTCATATTTCTTATGTATCCGGTTCGTAATAGAGGGAAGGTACGTTTTTTGGTTCGCCTTGATAACCCGTTTGTGCTAATGGAGTTATCCGTTGTTGTTGTATCCAGGGAGATAGACGTTCACGATTCTCAAGCACCGTGGAGAGGACGAATCTGTCTTAAGGAAATTGTGAGCATCACAGGCCTCAACATTTTCCTTTACTTGTGCTTTTGTGTCTCAACAATCAAAAGAATTACGATATCATTCTCTACACTTTTATGTTTCCATTTTACGGTTTACTTGTCTCTTATAGCAATACACTTAATATATACAACAATCTTAAGACAGATTATATTGCTTTAAGAGATGATCACATGATAAGTAACAAATTTAATATGACGAAAGAATTTTAATATTTCTTGCTCAAGAAAACTTATCACTGCACTAGTACGTAACGTGGGAGTTATCTTATTTGGTGTCTTTGCCTTCTCGGGTGACATAAGGGAAGGGATATGAGTCATATACCTTATGTTGTTTGTATGTCATTTTTTTAGAAAGGGCTTGTTAGATAATTAAATGCTACATAATTATTCTTTTCTTGGTTTGCAACTGCTTTTTGTTGCGTCTGATAAATAACATACATGTGCCTAGTAGGAATTAAATTGTTGGAGTTTAATTATGATGGGAATAAAACATGTAGAATTTTTTTTAATTGATTGAAAAATGCTCTACTTTATGTGTGAATCAAGTCGTATAATCTATTTGATTGAATGAGGAGATAGGCCCTCCAATGAGATTTGATTCATTTGTTTATAAAACTTCTATTATTCAGTAAATCAACAAAGCTAGCACTTATTTTTGCCTGTTTGATGTTGTGGCACGATATCGCTTTGAGTAAATGATATAAGTTACGTAAGTGGTAATCGGAATAAAACTCATTTGTGAGGAATGTGAGTATATTTGTAATTTAGGCCCATACGCAAGCATTTTCTTTGTGCAAAACAGTAACTTTGATTTCACGAAAGAAAAGGAAATTAACATATAGTTTGGGGTAAGTTTAACTTGGACTACTTTAATCTTTTGGTACAAGAATTTGGTAGTTGCATTTAGTTGAATAAAGATAAAAGCTTTTGGTTGCAACATTATACTAAGAGTATAGTAAAGGATAACATGTATACATGCATTTCAAAGAGTTTATATTTATTTGATCTTGAAAGAAAAGTGAGTGTCATATTTGGTAGATTAAATATCTACGCAAGCATTTTACGAAAGGACCCAAGGAGTATATATAAGTGGTCACATACTTATGAATTTTCTTGATTCATGTCAAAGAAATTGAATCGAAATTGCGATTGCTTGAATAAGTTTTGTGATTATTATGGAATTCTGTTTACTGCTCAAAGCTTCTATTTTGTTAAGATGGCTTTGTTATGAAGAAAAACAATAGTGTTTTTTCTGAAATTAACTCGTGAGGTTGTTTCTATTGTTAATGAAACATTATTTGATGGACCCATATCAAGACATGCATATTTTCATTTTGTTTAATGTATCAATAAATTGGTAAATGTATTAATAACTATTCTACCGTTACATGTGAAGGGTTACGGTGTGGAAACCGTTTGGTTTGAGTATTAATGACTATAAGAAAATAATGATGTGGTCATTTAAGTTCTTTGATTATGAAGTTGTATTATTATCAATCAACAATTGTTAAGAATTCTTTTTACCTTTTGAAGATTTGCCAACTGTAATCATTTGGCTATGAAATATTGGCTTCATAAATAGGAAATCGGAATCAAACATGGTTTTGCAAGTAAAGTGTCATTTGGGCTCTGGAATACTTACATGTCTAGCCACGTTGTAGCAAGAATATGTGTTGTTTGCTTAGTAAACAAAAGATTTTTGTGCCTAATATTTTAGAGTGCGTGACTAAAATATTAAACTTGATTTTTTTATTTTTTTATTATTATTTTTTTTTTTTTAAAAAGAAAGAAAAAAAAGTTGAGCCTAAATGGGTGAGATGTTTTATCCCAATTGTTTAGTTTGGTACAACTTTGTTGTTGTTTTAATGCAAAATTATGTGATATTTTGTGTAATGTTCAACTTAAAATTGTTTGTTTCATTTGGTACAAAATATTGCGGCTAAGTAGTGCCTATCTAAAGTTGTTTGGTGCGGTTTTGTGCAACTAATTTTGTAACATGAGAATAAACAAGTTGCTCGATTTTGTATCGAGTATTGGAAGTTTGGATGTTTCAAATATTCTGTTGTGAATATTGTTGTGAATAATCAAACTACTTATTATTCTAGAAAGATGAAAAATCGAATGGTTTGTCATATGTAAGAAATGACTATGTGTTGAATATAACCGTGTAGGACATTGTGAAATGTCAAGAAAGAACACACATATAGATGACAACGAATTATGTTGGTTTATGTAACTAACTTGAACTGTGTGATTATCATCCAATGTGAGCTATTATCCATTCGCTAAGTTGGACATATTTTGATTGTGTAAAATGATTACACATTGATTTTATGTGATTATAATCACATAATAAATTGTGATAATCATATAATGATAAGAGATTAAATGTGATTATATATAATCACAAGTGAATTGAATGACATGTTATAAGTGTAGGACTTACACATATAACTTATGGGATCCTCTAAAACATGTGTAGTTTAAGGTGGTGATTTGTCTAAAATAAGAATGTTAGTAGATGAAGCTATGAGTAATCAGAATGATGCATCTTCTGTCATACGCTTGATTCCTTGATCTATAGCATGCTAGATTTGGAATCATTAATTATAATCTGGAAAATAATTAACATAAGACATTCAAAAAGTTTGCATACACTAGTATGAAACTTTTGAAGTGACAAATTAGTAAGGATCTTGATGTCATATCATTGTGAGAAAAAATCTTATAAACAAGATTAATACATTAAAAGAGAGAACCTTTCTAGAAAATTCTTGAGATAAATTCCATGTGGGGATTCCGGCCTAGCTAGAGTTCAAAAGAGCGTCAACAAACATGAAGTTCTTGCCTAGTTGGAATACTCGAGAATTACCTAGAGCATGATATATTTAGAGTTCGTGAAACTCAAATTTGTACAAACATATTATGTCGATCGACAACTACTCTCAACATGGGTTATCCCTATGACAATATGAAGTCGGAGAATAACTGCGGATCCGCTGCGAAAAGCTAAATGTGAGAGTTAGTTAGCAAGTCGTGAAGAGGTGTGACTAAAGCCTTGAAAAGTTTATATGAAGGAAAACCTAACCCGGTGATGGAGATCCCAAGATCCGGGTTCAATAGGACAACCTACATGTATAAGCGGAGGTCAACGTGGGGAGTAATAAACTCCACATTTATTTAAGGAGTTAGTAAACTTCCTAGTCCATTCCTATAACGATGACAATATAAGGTTAAGCATATGGCTTTTAATGATTAATCGAGAATCACCTATGTGAGAGAGAAGTGGGGTCGCTTCTAAGGGAATTGTGGGGGCGCAATTCTTAACAACTCTCGCAGAACTAGGCTAATGTTCATGACCATAACGAACATAACTATGAGAACCAAAAAGTGTCAAGGAGATATCTATGTGAATATATATTGCCGTCTCTACAAACAGCAGACAGTTCAAAGACATCAAGTTCTACTGGCTGCTAGGAGTCTAAGTATATTTCACAAGGGAAGGTTCAAAGGGAACACCTACATGTCCTTTGCAAGTATCAACTGCAAACCTCTATTACAACATCGAGTCGTTGAAATTTGTTTCCCATTATCAATTTCATTCATGTGGGGGATTGTTGGAAAATATGGTCAATATTTGGGTTTGAATGACAATTGATGGTCATCAAATATACTAATGGGGCTTTAGAGCAAGATTAATGTATGGTCATATGTAACGACCGATTTAATTCTATGTTCATGAGCCATTAGTAGGATTGATTGTGAGAGTTAATTGGACCGTTTTCTTCATCCTCCTCACATATATATTGAGAGCTCTTCTCCCATTTCAAATACACAGAAAATACACACTCATTCCTCTCCTTTTTGTTACCATTCATATTTCTTATGTATACGGTTCGTAATAGAGGAAGATCGTTTTTGGTTCGCGTTGATAACCCGTTTGTGCTAATGGAGTTATCCGTTGTTGTTGTATCGAGGAGATGAGCGTTCACGATTCTCAAGCACCGTGGAGAGGGCGAATACATCTTAAGGAAGCTGTGAGCATCACAGGCCTCAACATTTTCCTTTACTTGTGCTTTTGTGTCTCAACAATCAAAAGAATTACGGTATCATTCTCTACACTTTTATGTTTCCATTTTACGGTTTACTTGTCTCTTATAGCAATACACTTAATATATACAACAATGACAAGTGAAGAATTTACGGAAATTTCCTTCCCATGAGGTTTAGCGATCTATCCAGATAGTATTGATGTGTCTTTATCTAGCATTAGGGAGTCTCTTGTTGTGGTTCAAATCAAAAGAGAGGTCAAGAAAGATATTTATAGTGTATGGAAGATGATGGAAGATGGTGTTTCAAACTCGTTCATAAAGCTATACACCATCAACACCGGAGATGTGATAGAGGCGTATTTGGATTTAGAAAGAGTGGCGAACCTATAGTGAAGCGAAAAATGATCGTGGTCAAAAGGATCTCTTTGCTTATGAACGACTCAAAACACATCAATTATATTGGGATTCACGGAAGCGTGTATAGTAGATTCTCTGTGATTTCCTACATTGAAACACTACTTTTGCTTGATCATTGAGATTGAAATATTTACTTCTACATGAATTGAGGACAAAGATAATGGGAAAATTGCTCACATGTGACATTTAGGCGAGAATGTAGGTATGGAGATTGAAGTGTTAGGAGTCGAGTTCTTGTTTTTGACGTAATAATGTTAATAGATGAGTTAAAGTTATCGATATCAAGTTATTGTTTTATCGGTTGTGTTAGAAGTCGAATGCTTTTTCGATGTTTTATTTAATGAATCTCAGTTTTTTATTTGGTGAAACTAATGCACAAAAATCTTGTTTAAAGTCAATCACTTCAAATCTAATATCTTTAGTTATTTTGGTGTTGCTGCAATTCTGGTACTCTACTCATGGAATATGATATCTCACAAGGAGGGTACAAAAACGATTAATAGGAGACTACTGACATTGAGATGCCATTAGAAGTTCCTCATCTTTCATAACCTTTTGAATTTTTAGCTATTCTGCATATTAATTTAGTTTTTGTGCATGTGCCAACATTATAATGATATATAACATATACTTCTATTTACAATGAGTCAATGATGGACGATCATTTAGTAAATATCGAGTATGATTTAGTTTGATAATTGTGTGTATGCTTCAATTCCGTTTATTATCTAGTAATGTAATGACTATTTTTAGTATGGTCTCTACTAGATGATCAAGTTATATAATATTATTTATGGGTTAATGGTCCAAAAAATATACAAACTTGCCACCTTTTACTATTGTGACAATAAACTTTTAATTTTTCTATTAAAACAAAAAAGTCTCTTAATGACTCTTATTGTAACCAAAATTGTCACGTGGCAACATTAATTAACACTTAACCCAAAAAAATCATTTATACTCGTTTCAAATGTCTGGGGGACCATTTTTGCCAAGTTACCAAACCTGGGGACTAATATTAATCATAAAAACGCTTTATTAACCCCAAATCATTTCCCCCCAAAATCAGTCCCCCCAATTGAAACCCGTTTTCCACTGAAAAACCCTAATCCACCAAATTGAAAAATCCACGTTGCTCCCTTTCCAATTGTTTATGGTTTTTGTAACAAGTCGGGTATGTAATTTCGTTTGAATCGATTAATTGTGTTTTAATCGTAAATAGTCGGCAAGCCCAATTTTAGTGTTTGGTATTTGTTTCGAATGATACCTCATCTTGTTCAACACATCTTAGTTATAAAGCGGATGGGTATTTCACCATGGTCCCCAGGTATGTGCATGGTGTTGTCAGTCCTATGTCTATTAGAAGCTCTGTTGTAAAAATCGGTCCAGGCGGCCGATTAATCCTCGAATAATCGTTGATCGCTCACTAAGCGCCTTGATTTATCATAATCGGCCTATTTAATCGTTTTGGTCAAAGATCGCTTAAAAATCGGCCAACAAACCGATTAATCAGACAAAATCGGTCTAATTGGATTAATCGAACAAAATTGCTTAAAAATCGGTCAATAAAATCGCTTAAAAATCACACAAAATCGCTTAAAAATCAGTCAACAAACCGAGTAGTCGGTCAAAGATCGCTAAAAATGGTCAATAAACCGAGTAATAGCTATGTTTGACTTTGAACTTTGTAGAATTATGTATTATGTTTATATTTGAACACTTAAAATATTTGAACTTTGATGCACTATGCTTATCTCATACATATAATATAATATAATATCTAAAATTACAATTTTGTGCATAAAAATTACAATCCGATTAATCCCCACCTAACCGATTAATCGCTAGGCCCTACCCGACCGTCTCACTAGCGCCTAGCGATTTTTACAACCTTGATTTAGAAGGATGCCTTACTTAGAGTTTGCCCAATATCTTGAAGATAAAGTTGAAACAGAGATTGAAGGGGTGTATTACAGAGTCCCAAATCATGACTTGGAGGTTGGTTTAGTTAGAGTCACTGATGATAAAGAGTTAAACTATATGTTTGATGTGGCCATTGTATTTGGTGAGCTTGATGTATATCTCCGGACTTTGATATGGACTTATCTGAGTATTTAGGTAAAGTAGATAAAACAAGTATGGATGCTAGTGTTGCTAAGAGTAAAGTCAATCCAAAAATAAGGTATTGCAATGATTTTAGCATAGATGAGATGGAGGCTTGGGCTGAGATGGAGTATGCTGAAACTCAAGGTGAATCTTCTCACCAGGCTAATGGAGGTGGTGATGACCTTGTTAGGACTAGTGGTGTAAGTACTAGTGGTGCATCTTCTGAGCAGAGTCATAGAGCTAGTACTAGTATGGATGCTAGGGTGATTGAAAATGATGATGATTCTGATAGTGATTATGATTGGGAGTATGATAGTGATAAGTCAGTTGATTATCTTAGTCCTGGTGAAGAGGAATTGATTGAGCTTAGAAATACGATCAAAGCTAATAGGGATAAGGTAGAGCAGATGGAAGAGCCAAATGAAGCAAATAGTATGCCTTTAAATTCTTCTTACGCTCGATGTTAGGGCCGATCATGATTTGTTCATGGATGAGCTACTAAGAAAGCTTAAGGCTCTCGATGAGGAGGAAACACTCGAGACCCTTTCATTCTTGCTCAAACAAGTATTGAAAGGTACCCCATGTATGATGAAAGTACACTGCTGGGCCGAGGAAACCGAGAGGTGAGTATGTTGAGCATACTTAAATTAAAATTCAAATTTGTTATGTTGTTTATTAATGATGAATGTTAACAAATGTTGTGTTACAATTGCAGAAAGGTTTAAAGTATGTGAGTGTGAACAAGTTCAAGGAGTGTCTGACATTCTACGCTTTGGCTAATGGCTTCTCACTATGGTATGAGAAGAGTAATTCAAAGATGGTAGTGGCTAGGTGTGGACAAAGACCTGAAAGGGTGGCTGATCCAGATACTGGTAAACAAAGGAAGTAAATCAGGTATCCAGATAGCTGACCTAGTGATGAAAAAGTATAAATGTAAGGTTACAGCTAATCAATGTGTAAATGCAAAAAAGTTTGCTTTGACCTGATGTGTTTCTGCCTTTCAAAGAATCCAAACACCAACTCTTTGTAGTACTCCGTAGGAAGATCTTCATCAAGAAACTCGTACACTTTGCAATCATTACATTTGACAAATCTATTGCCCGGATTCCTCCTTGTGGTTGAAGTATGAACCTTTAGTAGACGGTTCTGATTCTGATGGTATTGAATATTACCACCAACTAGGCGTGATTGTGCTGAACTTGAGGAACTCATTGATTAGGGTTTATAGCAGCTGGGTTTGTAGCAGGTTTGGGGAAGAACACTTTTTTTATTTTATGTTTAATAAAAAATGTTTTTTTTTTATATTCGTATTTTATGATTAATATTAGTCCCCAGGTTTGGTAACTTGGCAAAAATGGTCCCCCAGACATTTGAAACGAGTATAAATGATTTTTTTGGGTTAAGTGTTAATTAATGTTGCCACGTGGCAGTTTTGGTTACAATAAGAGTCATTAAGAAACTTTTTTATTTTAATAGAAACATTAAAAGTTTATTGTCACAATAGTAAAATGTGGCAAGTTTGTATATTTTTTGGACCATTAACCAATTATTTATCGAATGCCGACAACAATGTTATAAACTGTTTCAAGTATTCTACCAAGACTTGTGTATATGCATCACTTTTTCTTTTTAATTAGTTTCTTTAAATAATCAGTGACTCACTAGTGATACACTGAAATAATGTAATATCATAATGTTTTAAGTCCAAACATTCATAACAATAATATTTATCATATTCTCATAATTCATTCTAAGAAGCATACTAAAAAGGTCTTATCCGCAAGTTAACTTAAAAAAGGATATACAAAAGACTAAAAATACGAAAAACTAGATTTTAAACTAAGGCGAGCCTTTATCTCAGCAACATAACTTAAAAAATATGAAAAACTAGTTTTATCAGCAACATAACTTGAAAAAATAATATAATCGAATATAAATGGAACGTGAATTGGTTTTAACCATAACACATATTGCTCTGCCCCGATTCAGATTTCAATTAAATTCAGGAACGCTATTGTAACAGATCCAATTCGCGATCCCGGTCAATCCGGATCGATTTCGTACCATGTTTTGGATCGAACGAACTGGATCACATTACGTGGCTATGACATGGACACAATCGTAGCCATTTTCATAACTGTATGAGAGCCCGACCACAAAATTAGACACCATGAGACCATCAATACTTGACTTGACTCCACTGTTGAACCACACTTGAACTCTCTACTCCTTTGGTTGCACATGACCTGAAAAACATACATCATCATTCAAGTTTACTAAGACAAGACATCGGATAAAAGTAACGATTTAACAAAGTGCAATGTTAAACTACAACATAATCACTGAAACAAAGACAAAGTTGACCTAAGAGCATCCACAATGCTCAAGTCTTTAAAGACTTTTCACATTTAATAACTCATCTTTTTATTATTGAAAAAGTCATCTAAAAGTCATTAGTCCAATGCTCAAGTCCGTTGTTGAATGATGTATGTTGGGGTTGGAGAAATATTTTGCAATATAGGGATGCAGTGAGGGATCATATTGTTTATAGACTTGGGAATGGTGTTAGCACCTCGGCTGGTTTGATAACTGGTTATTTTTAGGCCCTCTTTGCAAGTATATTTCTAATAGAGACATTTATGAGGCGGGTTATCGATTGGATCTGTAAGGTTGTTGATCTTGTTGAAGGCGGTGAATGGAAATGGCACCTTTCGATTGGCATTACAAATTTCCTTTTTACTCCATCTTCCTCCTCCTCTATTGTTTCATGATAAGCTGATAAAGTCTTGCGGAGGTCAAATTCAGTAAGGTTGGTCCTTTTCGGTCAAGCATGCTTGGGTGATTTTATGGTAATAAGGATGTTGTCCATTGGCATAAGATTATGCAGGTATAGTCAAAATATTCCAGGACATTCCTTTATGCTATGGTTAGCTATTAATCAAAATTAAAAACCAAAGACAGATTGCTAGATGGCTTAATCTCCCAATTTTAGGTGTGCTCTTTGCAATTATGTCCAAGATAGTCATTCTCATTTATTTTTTTGGTGTGATTTTTCTCGGAAGATTTGGTTGAAATTTAAAGAGTTGGTGAGACTTGATCATGCCCCTAATGACATTCATCAAATTGTCGCATTCCTATCTTGTAGGCCTATTAACAGGTCTGTATTGAGCATTCTTCAAAGGATTGTTATTGGTGCTTTGGTTTATTATATCTGGCAAGAAAGAAATCTCGGGTTTTTTCAAGGTAAGAAAAGATCTGTAGATAGAGCTGGCAATTTCCGACACGGACCTGTTAACACGACACGACACGACCTGCTCTTAACAGGTTTAGTGCTCGACCTAACGAGTTTCGTGTCTTAACAGTCCGGACTGTTAAGACACGTTAAGAGACTTGTTAAGAGGTTATATATATATATATATATATATATATATATATATATATATATATATATATATATATATATATATATATATATAGAGTTAGGATCAAATAAGAAGAAAAATTAAAATGAGAATGATAAGAAGAAACCACAACCACATTTTCGGATGCATCTATTAAAATAGATGCATCTCCCATAAAATCTCCCTTATTTGAAATTTGTGGCTAAAATTCTTCTTATTCTTCTCATTTTAGTTTTTTCTTCTTGAATCCCTTATATATATATATATATATATATATATATATATATATATATATATATATATATATATATATATATATATGTTAAAAATAAACCCTACCACACTTTCTCTTTCTTTTCTCATATTCCTGCCTCTTTCTTTTCTCATTTTCTCCAAATCTAATCAATTTCATCTCATCTATTAATCGATTATCTCAACATATCTAATAACAAACCCATCAAGATAATCATCTCATCATCAATCTGAATCACAGAACACATCTTAACAGCTTAAACAGTACCTTATTTCTACGTTTGTTGCTCCAATGGATTCAAGATCAATGGTGGGTCTCGGTTAGGTGGTAATGTTTTGTTGTGTTTTCCCTTTAAACGAACCAAATAAAAGAGAATAACATATTTGTTATTATTCTTTTTCTTTCTGTTTCGGATAGTTGTAGAAGTTGAGATTCGATAATGATCAATGATGATATTCTTTTCGTGTGTTAGACCTTAAAAAAGTCTTGATGATTCTTTAAATAACACGAAATGAGTTTGAGATCATTTCATTTTGTTTCGAGTTTTTGGTTTAGAGATGGGATAATGTTGTAAGTTTGAGAGTTTGATGGTTAAGGGTTAGGAACTTAGGCTGGTGTTGGATTTGGTTCTGCTTGATTTTGTTTTGGCCGTGGTTGTCCTCGTTAATCAAAACAGTCTCGTTATTTTATTGGTTTTTTGTTCGGTTTCTCTTTGACTTATGATGATATAACAGAGGTCAAGGCACGAGGGTGCGTTTGCTTCTGTTGTTGGGTCACGACAAGGGTGTTTATCTGCGCAACACAACCCCAACAGGGGTATAAATTTAGTATTTTGTTAATGTGTCCCTTATGAGTTTGTGTCGTGTAACACAGTTAATGTTAATGTCGTGTTCGTGTTCGAAAAAATGACACGATTTGTTATCGTGTCGTGTTCGTGTTCGACCTTAACGAGTTCGTGTCTTAACGAGTTAGGTGTCGTGTCGTGTCGGATCATTATGCCAACTCTATCTGTAGATGTTGTTTGTAATGTTATTAGAGAGTGTGTTAGATTGAGGATGATGAGTCTTAAAATTAGAAGCTCTAAACATGCTTTTGAAATGCAAATCTTTGGAATTTTCATGTGGTCGGTGTAATAATAAGGTATCATTTTACGTCATAAAATGATGATCTTATTTAGGTTTGTTGATAAGCGGTTGGAGTTGTATTGTTTTAGGGCTGGTATTTCTTCTTATAGTATATGGTATTGGTTGGTTTGGTTTATTCATAGTTGGTGGTAAGAAGATGTGTAGAATTATAAGCGAAAATATAAAGCTTGGATTGCTGAGTTTGAGGATTAGAAGTTCTGGATATGCAAAAGAGGAGGCTGTTGGGTTTTGGAGTTTTGGTTATCTCTTTGCTTATAAAAATCTTGGTCAGATGGTTGGATTTCTTTCTGGTCAATTTGATGAGTATTTAGCAGATCATGGTATGAATGGTGTTTGGACCAGCTCAATATCATGGTTTCAGTGGCCTTATTTAGAATTGGTGTTTGAAAATCCTAAGAAGAGTTTTGTGATGATTAATTGTGATGTTTGGCATGTTCTTTTGCTGTTTTTTAGGTGTTTGGGTGAAGGTTTGAGTAGTGGTAATTCTAGTTATCGAAGAACTTTATTATTTCTTGTCGTGTTCCCAAAGCATGTTTTGGGTAGGGGTGTCCAAAAAAACCGAAGAACCAAAATAACCGAGGAACCGTCACGTCACCGCAAGGGAGCAGGACCGTATATTAGAACCATGGTACGGTTCTTGGTTCCTAAAATTTCAAAATTTCGGTTCTCGGACAGTTCGGGTCGGAACCGTCCGATTCCGTACTTTCGAAAGAACCGACTTTTATGAAAATATGTAATTTTATAGGGTTTGTTTGGGATATTGTATACGCAAGTATGCGGCTTTTAAGAAATTAGAAAACCTTACCTAAACCTAAAACTCATAAACCTTAACCTTTAATCCATTGATTCCATTCAAAGATTCAAACATCATTCATCAATATGAAAGTAAGTTTTTTCTAAATAATATCGAGTATCTGCGTATGGCATATCGAATAATTATGTGTTCTTCGATAACAACTAGCAAGAAGTTGTAATTAACTATTGGTATTTGTTTTCATTAAACTTAATGATAAAAGTCGAGAAACAATTAACGATTGTGGCGTCATTGCATGATATATTGTCACCATATAAGTTATTGTAAAATTAGTCACCATGATTGATATATAATATTCTCAACGAGTTTTCCATTATTTTCATGGATAATGAGTTTCTTATTCTAGGAGATATGTTTTTTGTTTGTTTGTAAGTCAAGTTGTGGAATCTTATAAGGTTGTCGACTTTTTCAAAGTTCTACGAACCAAGTCATCATAAATTCATATCCATCAAAATATATTTTTAACACTTTGGTACTCATGGAATTACCGAAATTCCGTCAGGAACAAATACCGTCCGGAACCGAACCGAAAAACTTGGGACGGTTCTTGGTTTCACTTTTTTCCTTATTTTTGGTTCTCGGTTCTTTCGGTTCGGTTCCGGTTCGGGACGGTTCTAGTACCATGGACACCCCTAGTTTTGGGAATGTCTTGCTACGTTAACTTCTATGGGTTTGTCCATATGAAGATTGTCTTGTAAAGGTTTCTCTTTTAATATATTTGCCGGGTTTTCGTCCATTTTTTCCAAAAAAGTCTTTTAAAAGCTTTGTAATTAATGAATAAATATAGTAAAATAAACATCAATGGAGAGTGAAAAGCTTTTGCCAAAGACGTACTTGGAGTTAACCAAGTCATTCTCAAAAAGCTTTTCAAAAAGCTTTTACCACAATGCAAAAAAGCTTGTCAAATGACTTTGTAGAATAGTAAAAAGCTATTAAAGACTTGTGCATTGTGGATGCTCTAACACCCAACATATATTTCACTATCAGCCATTGCATTCATTCTGCCTAATTCTGTACTAGGCCCCAACCAGATTCATGATTCAATATGAAAACCATATGCTGCAATTTAACTCGATCAAAAAACAGAACATGTTTAATTACTATTACAGAGGTGATTTAAGTGTGTGTTTTTAGGGTTTACAATTGTGATTAGCAGATTCGCTAACTCGTTCCTTTTTATAATTTCACACACAATAACAGAACAACTGAAATGTCTAAAATTGGCTCTAAAATTATGAGTGGTAAGAGTTTATCGAAATAAAAGAGCAGATGTAACTATGCCAGCAAATCTGTTTATCCACAGGTATACCGTATACATACATTCATAAGGTCTCTATTCTATAACTAGTACACAGTGAGCACACCCTGAATGTACTTCCATATATACTCGAACGATCTTCTAAGACAATCAACCAAAGATATATTAACCCGCTAAGATTAGCACATTCAATGTTATGTTACACTGGTATATATTTATCTACAATCTCTGTTGGTGATAACCAAGACAGTTAAAAACGATGATGACCATAAGAAGAAACTTATTACAGTCATGATGGAGAAACTAATGGGTATCAGACATATATCTAAAACGAAACTAAATAACATATACTCTTCATTAGATTAGACAAAAAGCATTATAGAGTCCATAAGCAACCCAGGATATAAAAAGCATATTAAAGTCCATACAAAACGTCTGAGCACACACAAACAGGAAAAACAAATGAAAGAACTACTGTTATGACGCAAAGCGTAGGATACGAATCTTACCTTCATACAATGGGGAGATTGTATGAGTTGCAAAGCTGAAGAAGTGCAGCTTGATTAGCTTGAGACAGATATCTGGTTATGACCGGCGGGAATCTACCACGGAACTGATTAGAAAGATTTGCCAATAAAGCCACGCAGAAGTGTTTTGGATCCTGAATTTCTTTCAATGGGTCTTCCTCCCTTCTACCCACATTGTGAAGACGAACAAAGGTGGCTTGATAACCAGTCGCCTCACCAAAATCAGGAACTTCAGGTTCATCCTCAACTCTTTCCTCTTCCGGTTGCGACAGGAGAGTAACAATACCATCTAGCAACTTACCCCAGAGCTCCTCAGCAGCAGGATCCAAAAGCTATGGCAATTCACAGAGTAGTTTAGCTGATGCAACTGCACTCAACTTAATCTCGCTGTTGCCAGTTATGGTCTTAAGAGTAGGTATCCAAAACGTATCCAAAACTGCATTGAACAAATTCGCCTGAAGAGAGTTAACTGAGTCCAGAAGAGTTTGTATGCCGTGCTTGACCAGAAACAGCGACATGAATATAATAAGACACCTAACAAGTCTCGTGGTTTTATTGTTTTGGACCCGAGTAAACAGGGTATGCCAGATTTCATTCATGTATTCTGCCAAAACATCATACCCAAGATTCTAAATGACCAGGTTCAAAATATGAAATCCTTGCTCTTCAGTGCTTGTCGAAGATCCCAAGCACGTTTCGTAACTTCCATTCCCTTGTAAGCTCGTTGGGTGCCTGTTGAAGGAACGACTGAAGCAAACGCACGAGTGCAGGGACATTAGCAGCCTTTTTCCACAAATCAGGTGTCAACAGAATGTCAAATATCTGCATGTAATGTGGTGGAACTGGAGGCCTGTTCAAATAGACAAGCTGGGCTAACAACTGGAAGGCGTACGGAAAGAATTCAGTAACTTCTAATTTCTCCAAAATCATCTGGAGGCTCGGTAAAAAGCATTGTTCAAAGGCTGGCACAAGAGTCGGAGTCTTTAAACACCGGATTTTTAGGATTCGCACAGACACTGTTTAGAACCGCTGTCAGCCCAGTAATGCAAGGTGATGCTACCTCAGGTGAAATAACAGCAATCTGAAGAACACTCATAATACACTTCATGATATACTGATTTTCCTCCGACTCGGGCTTCTCCAACGCACCAAAAAGGTTTGTCATCAAAGCTGGCAGAATCAGACCAACGTCCAGTGCCGTATATCTTGCTTGAACCCCATTATCCTTCACTAGCAAAAGCTTCTCGATACAACTAGCATCATAAGAATGAACCACATCTACATCTGAACTAAGAAACCGAACCACATTACCAAGAAGAGCCATAGCAACAGGTTTAGGAACCAGAACCCTAAACATGGTAAAGAACTTCAACGGACCCACCTTCAACCTAGGGAAAGCATTGACATCCTGACCTTGTAACTCTGGCACAACAACTGTTCTAAAAAAACTATCAACATCAACAAGATCAGTCGAGACAGAAGCACCACCTGCCTTTTTAGTAGCAAAAGAAACAACCAAGTATATAGCACAATCCTTATATTTCCAATTAGCAGCGGGATTTTGTTCAAACAAACCCAAACAGTTCCTAATCTGCTTCGAAACCTTTGCAGTAATCTTCTCTTTGTAATTTCCCGCAATCCCCTTAAGAAGCCCACAAGCAATCCTCCTCCTCATATCGAGATCACTCCCTTCCATATTTCTCCTAATAAACTCGATATAATTCATCTCAAATAGCTCCTCGTCCTCTTCCCTTAACATCACATTCAGAATCACAATACAATCTGCAGCAAACAACACATGGTGCACACTCAGTACTAACAATAGTCGAAAACTTAATAGCAGTGACGGTCAACATCGTGTGCCTGTAAAACATAAGATGGACGAACAAAGATCTAAGTCAGTAATAGTTAATCTTTCAAACACTAGGCAATCATGCAAAATGAAAACCAGCAAGGATTGTAACTGGAAAATGCATTTCTTGCAATACTTGGCCATGGAGATAAAGAAGAATACTTTCGGAATTTGACATGATAATTACAAAATGGACCTGCTCTACTCCCGACAATTTCAAAACTTCAAACCAATAACGGGGTTGTTCACGTTGGAAGCCATTTAATATTAACCGTCTAAACTGCCCATACTCGAAGCTTGCTCAGTTCAGACATTTAAAATATATAAAATGTTGTTAATTACCATTTACCCTTACCAACTTAAGAGAAGACTTATTCCTACATGTAATCTGATCATATGGTTTTTATTTGTTACATAATATGAACTTGATGTAAGCCATATAAAGTACAAGTTTTGGTCACAAGACGCATTACTTACATGTTCTGGTCACAAAAGAAACCTATCCATTATTAGATGTAGCACTGCAAAAGCTAACTGTGTTTCAATACTACTGCGGGCCATAGCCAACCATCAACTCCTTGGAAGGTGAAAGCCCTCAAAGTTCCTTGCCTTCTGTCGTAAACAGTACCACAGAAACACCATCAAAATCAAGTAAATTTCGCAAGGGTTTTTAAAGCATAAAGCAGGAGGTTTAATTGACTCTCACCATTGGGATTCCACTGTGTTCTGCAATGATGAATTTGTACTATCTGGACATAAAACTACTCTATTTGATGTTTTAAAATGACTCGCCGTACAGCTGGAAGTCTGGATCAACTTAAGTAAATAATTCCGTACAATCATAAATAGTTTTTACCAAACGATTATGACAAAAACAATAAAAACCATCACATGGCACTGTGCAAAATGTTTACACTAACATAGCTCAAACATTGAATAAAATAAAAGATGCAACACGTCAACGTGTCCTTATTTTTACTAAAGATAATAAATGAGTTACCTAGGACCAATTTGGTTCAATCCAAGCATTACGGTAGAGATAATGTGTAGTTCCAAAGAAACCCCCTACATGTTCTTCAACGTTTTCGCCATCAAATGTGTGGTACTTGCATGTGTCGAGTGAATAGAACACTACCTTCCTGTTCTTGGTATGTAGCCGTGGAAAGAAGATCTTATTCTCCATCTTTGGTACTTTGGCTTCAATGCAGAGACATGTTGTGCCACAAACAAAAATCACGTGCTTACCTACAGAATCTATTTTTTCCCATTCTTGTCTAGATTCGTTGCGCTTGAAAACCTCAACATGTCCTCCATATTCGCCCACGCTAACCAGTAAAAGATGTTGATCGCAATTCGTTAAGAAATACTGAGTACACGATGTGCAAGAGCCTTTAGGAGCTTCGGCTTCAACAAGCTTACAAGAATAATCTTCTTTGTCCAAATTATTGATAACAAGAAGTTCTCCTTCTTTACACAGGGCATAAAAATCTCGACCGTAAAAAGTTGGAAAACAGATAGTTTCTGGATTAGGGCCAAGATTAAGTGTACGCCATGTTGGTTCCCGATTCACATAGAGGATGTCAACACGCCAATACTCTTGTTTTAAAAACCCAACCACCATACAATCAAGGGAAGTAGGTGGTGCCGAAAAACACAAGTTTTGCAAACTATATTCCGCGCGCGGAAGCTCCTTGATAACATTTGTAAAAGGGTTAAAGAAGACCAAACAATTCAACGCATAGCTTTTAAACAATAACCAGCCAAACTTTGAACAATATAATTTTCCATAAACAACTGATATATGGGGTTTCCTCATAAAGTAATTGTCACCTAATACGGGATTAGCGAAGGTCATAATACCTCGCTTTTTATCTGCCACCATCAGCCAAGGTGAAACAGCCGAGTAAGTTTGTAATCTCCGTAATGATGCATCATTGCGCCATTTTACCAAAGGTGCTGCTAAATGACATTGTTTGCATGTAGCACGAAGGTTCATGTATTCAACGCCAACAGAAAACTCCATAATTGTCTCCAAAATACAAAACGGAACGTTAAGGAGGTCTGATTCATTGGATTCAACCCCACAATCCATATCTGATGTTAATAATATATCATTGTTGTTTTCCATCTCTACTTTAGAATCAATTATGCATTCGGCTTCTCCATGATCACCTTTTAGCCTACATGAATAGCAATTTAAGACAAAATTTCCCACAAAAGGAGGTTTTATTTTATGCTTACCTAAAACGTAACTAACTTTGTTACTTTTCCGAGTTTGGTGTTTTTTTTTTCCCTACCATATACCAAAACTTTTGAATTTCGACTTTTGTGTGTAATTTGAGACCATTTACCCTACGTTTTTCAACCATCCTATTAACGACGAAGGGTAAAATGGTCACAATAGTCAAAAAATCAAACTTTTTTGTATACAATAGCAAAAAATAAAAAGATGGCTACACTACACTAGAAAAAGTGGCAAAGGTAATTATTCTTGTTTTTTACAAGTCACTTAAAGATATATTTATGTTCCATTTGCTTCATTCTGGAAACAAAATCCTCTTAAAACCGAACTGACTTTAAAAACAACCATCTTTTAATGACTCATAATAAAACCGGACAAATAAAAAATATTTATAAAACACATGAATATATGATAAACAAACACAAACTAATTGAGAGGCAATACCTGTATTCCCACAATGACAGATGGCTTGTCGGCAACATAGGAGAGGGTATATGAAATAGGGAGATGGTATCGGTTTTTACATGGTATGAGTATATTGTTTCGCCCATTTCTCCACGAATGTGTATAAAACCTCCCGCGTCTGAGGCAATTACAGGTGTATAAGATACTGAGCAATTACGGGAAAAATCCACAAAAAAAGTAGCGTTTTTGAGGTCATCAATAACTTCCCATGTTTCACAACTCATGTCGAGTATTTTGCAATCCATTGTGTCCATGTCTTCATACTTGAAATTAGTTAAATCCCAGTATTTGAGGCATTCCCTTTTTTCCCAATCTATACAAGCCATGTCTGATTTAAACACAAACGCATTTAATAGGTATTCTGCGTTCCCAATCTTCAAATCTATACTGATGTAGAACAAATTTGTAGAAAACCCTTTCAAATAATTAATATAGTCCCCACCACGAGGACCGGAGGGGAAGAGGGCATGACCGAATAACATTAGTTTTATCACCACTTCTTTATCCCTAACCACGATCTCAACATGTAAGACAGACTCATCAAACGTACTTCCGAAACTTAAGGCATAGACTTTACCGTTGCAACAAGTTAGATTACGTACTAATTCGCCGTCAAAAGTTAATCTCTTGAGCTGATAGGCGTAAGACATTTCGGTCCATCTAAAGTTCTTTCTTTTACTAACAAGCCGGAAAAATACAAAGGTTGGTTTATTGTTTCTTGTTAACAAAAGAATTGAACTCGGGTCATCAGGAGGGGCTGACAAACAACACTCGGCAATAGACTCGTACCCTCCATCTTCCAAAATCAAGGTGGGGAGACGTATGATCTTAGAAGTCTCTTGGTTCCAAAGAGACCATTTATTGTTGTATGGATGGTTGGAAAGTATCATCCAACCATGGAAACATCCTCGGATACGTTCCCCGAGCAACTCGGGGATTCGACACCGATAATGAGGGAGGTCGTTGTGTATGGTGTAGAAAAACAGGTTGTTTTGTTCGTCGTCGAGGCTTTGGGCAACCAACCACGGATATTTTGAAGATAACGGAGGGAAACCGTCACAAGAAATCTCATCCATCTAAACACATGATATTTAAAAAAAAAAGGTGGTTATTAAGCATTAATATAAGCTAATAATAAGCCAATTAAGGGGGTGTTTGTTTAAGCTTATATGTGGGCTTATGGGCTTGCTTGATTTCGGCTTATATTTCATAAGCCTTAATTTTGTGGCTTATTTTGGAGACTTGCTTATATAGGCAGCTTGTATCATAATATAAGCTAATATAAGCCCACAAGTCTCAAAATAAACCACAAAATTAAGGCTTATGAAATATAAGCCGAAATCAAATAAGCCCAAAGCACACATGTAAGCTTAAACAAACACCCCCTCATATAGCCAGCTTATGGCTTATTTGGTTTTGGGCTTATGTTACATAAGCTCACTTTTTGTGGCTTATTTTGCAACTTTTGGCTTAGGGTGTTTGGATTAGCTTATTTCCTCATGAGCTTATTTGAGTTTGGAAAAAGCTTATTTGAGTTTGCTTATGGACTTACTTAAGTCCATAAACTCAAATAAATAAGCTCATAAGCTAAATGTTAACATTATTCAAATTCAAACAAGCTCATAAGCTGGGGTAATAAGCTAAACCAAACACCACCTAACTTATGAGAATTTGCTAAGCTAACATTTTACGAGAGCTTCAGCTTCATGGACTTACTTAAGTCCATAAACTCAAATAAATAAGCTCATAAGCCCTAAAATGTTAACTTTATGGGCTATTCCAAATTCAAATAAGCTCATAAGCTGGGGTAATAAGCTAAACCAAACACCACCTATGAGCTTATTTGAATTTGAATAGCATAATTTTAAATATATAGCTTATGGACTTACTTAAGTCCATAAACTCAAATAAATAAGCTCATAAGCCTAAAATGTTAACTTTATGGGCTATTCAAAAAATAAGCTCATAAGCTGGGGTAATAAGCTAAACCAAACACCACCTAAACATGAGCTTATTTGAATTTGGAGCTAAGCTAACATTTTACGATGAAAGCTTCAGCTTATGGACTTACTTAAGTCCATAAACTCAAATAAATAAGCTCATAAGCCCTAAAATGTTAACTTTATGGGCTATTCCAAATTCAAATAAGCTCATAAGCTGGGGTAATAAGCTAAACCAAACACCACCTAAGCTTATTATGACATAATAAATGTATATATAAGGCGAAAAGTTTCAAAATAAGCAGCGAAAAGTGAGCTTATGAAACATAAGCCCAAAACAAAATAAGCTATAAGCAGAAACTTGCTTTGATAATTTAATAATAAAAAAAAAAAAAAAAAAAAAAAAAAAAAAAAGCTAACAATCCAATTAAACAAATCCAAATACTGATAAGATATAACAGAATAATAAAATAAAATTGAAGTAAATGAAGAGAATAAGAATTGATACCTCCTCAAACTTGTATAATCGGTTTAGGTGAATGAGGGAATGATGTGCGGTTCTCGAGTTTTTTTTAAGTAATGGAAGGGGGAGGGAGGAAAGGGATTTTAAGCACCTATCTCCTGTGCGATCCGAATTAGTGGTATCGATTTTTTTTTCAAATTCGTTATTTCGTATCGAGCAGGATTCGGATCTGCATTATCGGTCGTAAATCAGTTTTCCCAGACTTTTTCGAGAATTTCGATTTGGTGGGTCTGCTTAGTGGTTCCGATCTTTTCACCTTATTTCTTAGTCCGATGCATCGTATTTCAAAAATCGATGCAAGTGCGATTCGATTTCGGGATTCGGTTCAAAATGCTCGTCCTTAGAAATGAGTAAGTAACATCATGGGCTTTGTAAAATTACAATTTTATCCTCAATTTTCATACACTAATAATTATTAGAGCACTCCCAATGGTAACACCCCTCCCCCCATGTTGTTGTTTAACATTCTGTGTTAAACGATGTTAACCATTGTGGGTACGGTGTTATTCCCAAGTTAAGGGTCGGGTGTTAACACACCAACGCTCGTTATTTGCTTTTTTTTTTTCTTTTTTTTTCATTTCTGCCCTTAAATGAGGGGTTGTTTTTGAAAATTGTTGGTGAGTTAAAGTTTAACTTGGAAATGTTATGATTGTGGGTGTTTTTTTTGTGAGTTAAAGTGAAATGTTAAAGTTGATGTGGCGCACATGTGTCACGGTGTTAAACCATAACTCAAGTCATGGTTGGGAGTGCTCTTAAGGCTAACAATCTTTTTTTGGTGTTATCTTGGTTCTTCCATGTCGTCCATGAATATTCTTTCATTATATTTGCTGGCAAATAAAAATATAAAATTGCATGATGTCCCTCATATAACAGCATGATTATTATCTTAATTTAATCTTGACTTTTTGCATTGTATACAGAGTTTGGACGCAGAAAAGGATGGTCTAGACATAATTCAACATGATTTGATGTGTCTATGTAAGATATAACTTTTCATCTGCATCAAACCATAACACAAAGTAGATAGTCTTTAGAGGTTTATGGGCTTGGTGAGAAAGTGAAGGATATTATTATGAGCTCAACTCTCTACTTGGGAGGTAGAGAGTATTTATAATCTTACATAAAACGCCACACTTTGGGTTGTGGATCGGGCATACAATGGGTAAGGCCGTCCGTCCTCCACGGTGTTACTTAACTAAATACTACTAAAGTTAAATGAACTATGACTACGAGCTTTCTAACGATTACATATACTTGAGGTGACCGACTCTTTAATACCGGAATTTCTAATTCCTAACAATCTCCCAAGGGAGGTCACCTCAATTATGTACCAAAATTACATTGAATACAAATAGATATAACATTTAACAATTGATCTTGCATTCTTGATGTAGTCCTTTGCTCCTAAGCTCGTAGTCATTGATTCTTCACAATGCATGTTTGGTTATTCCAGTGGAGGTCTTTCTTGATCCACGTGATGATAAGTTTGAGCCATCTTTGGAGATCATCATTATCAACAATCTCGACACATCCTTTGTGGTGTTGGTATTTTGTGATGTTGTGACTTTGGGACCGACATGCTCACATTACGGATCATGAAATCTTCTCATCGAGTAGCGGAAGCTTTAGTTGATTCATGATATTGGCGGTAGAATGTGAAGCATGGGTGAAAATATCGAGTCATTGATGCACTAATCATGATTTCTTTTGAGATGAATGTGTTAAGTGAGCATGCGGGTGTGGATTGACCGCTTCATTACGATCATTTGCAAATGTCGGCGTACACATACAACGATTAACAACAAATCGCACGAAAGTGTCTTTGATCACTTCGTTGAATTGAGTACCGCCCACGGTTCCCGTTGATCGATTACAAATCTTTTGTGATCGGTAGGATTCCTAAGAATCTCCTTGATGGTTTCGCAATGTTTTCTAGCATTCTCAAACGGAACATCTCAAAGAAGACAACACGGAGTGAGTGAACCAAATAATTTTTAAGTCCATTGATTGATGAAAAGAGATTTGAAAAACAATCGTGTATTGCTCAATAGAAATTGTTTTGCAATACATCGAAGGTTTTATTGAAAATCAATTATCAATCATAAAAATACCTTTTGGTTTGAAAATGAGTACAGATCAATGTGCTAAAGAAAGAGTTTTTAAGCACAAAGACAGGTTTTTCAAAGGTATCCGTCAATCCATAACTTTGAACCGGGATTGATTCAAGAGATTGAATCGCCCATTGTTTCGTTCGGTTGTCACATGGTTGATCTATATAATAGATCTCACATGCCACCTACCGGAGCTTGTTTTATGTTGGCTCGAGGCTTTCCATCTTCATTGTGAATATGTAAACACATCACTCGGATGTTACGGCAATACCACAAGGATAATCGTAGGACTCTAGATATAATCTCTCTTTCCACATTGGGTGAAACAGAGTCTTCATTGAAAGTGTCCTAATGAGATTTATTGATGATCTCGTGGCTCTAGACTCGATTTGTGCATATTTGGATCCTATAACGGAGACTAGGGAGAGGTCTCCTTCTTGATATCAACCATCTCTAGAAAGTCGATAGATAATGTTGGTTCCCGTGAGAATGAAACAAGCCCTTTTAAGAGGAACTTGAGTGGTTTGGAAAGTTGAAGTGCGATCGTCCTTGGGTCCATGACGTCTTGTCTTCAATACCGATGTTACCATCGTAGCATATGAATTGAACCGGTTTACGCCTAAGGTTGACTAAATGGAGGGCTATTTGTTTTCACCCTTTCTCATTCAATTCTTTTAATTCTTGACCCTTGATGCTTACGAGACTTCATAGCTAGAACCTTGTTGGGTTTATTCGATACTAGCTCGGTCTTAGTCCGCACTCTTCCCTTATCTCATTTTCTCCTTTTATCATCATACCTAAGGACTTCTACACTAACTAGTGGATTGTCCTGGGTAGATCCCTCGATTCTGGCGGATCATGGGAACCAATACCTAACCTTATCATCCTTGTATCACCGTACATAAAGTAAAGTTGGTAGGTCAATTTGGTATTGTTCATCGCCATTGGATCCAATTGAAAACCATTTGAAAATCAATTCGGATACTTGTGATATATTATCAAAGCTTTTGTACCGAATTGTTTTGATATTTTAGAACGAGAACTCCCCCTCAACATGTGCATCAAGTATTTGAAAATGTTTTGCACACGGAGGCAAGAGAAAGAATTAACTTCTTTTGATTACCATTTTCTAAAAGATATCAACATCACTTCCTCAGCGGATCAAGTGGGTATAGCATTTCCGGGAAGGATGAGGTTTCCATGAATTTGCTCCCCTCAATATGTGCCTCGAGGTTTGAAAAGAGTTTTGCACATACTAGAGGAACTGCACGCATAGGATGAATGATCACGTTTCAAATCAAAGGTTTAAGATAGATGCTCCCCCTCAACATGTGCATTGAAAATTTGAAATCGTTTGTCACATGTGGGAAGGACGACATGTACATTCATGTGAAACCATTTACCTTAATATCGCTTTAAATCCAATTTAAATCACACATTCTCCCCGATCACAATTATCAAAACATTTGAGATTTGTGATCTCTTATAGATTTAAATTGATTTTGAAAGCTTTTAAGGAGAATTGTGACTTGATTGTGAAAGCGTTTGAGCGATAAGGATCGGTTTTAAGACTTTAAACTCCATTGTTAAAACATGCATTTATATTTTTGAAAAACAATTTTAATGCCAAATAACTTTTAATTTAATTGAAATCATTCTCCCCTCAATCAATGACATAGGTTGTTGATTGAGAGATAAGATTTTGACAAATAAGTCCCGATGATTATCAAAAATAGAGATTGAGTTATTTTTCAAAGCATTTAGTTTTCGGATAAAAGTTTATAAAATCGAGCATGGAATTTTGAAAACATGATAAAACATGGCTCTGTTCTTTCTTTAAAACCGGTTCTTGCTGAAATGACAATAAACCATTGTTTCTCTTTCTCCCAAAATATATATATATATATATATATATATATATATATATATATATATATATATATATATATATATATATATATATATTTTTTTAAAATTGAACAACATCTAAAGTCCGTGTCATTCTTTGAATGACGGCACAAAGACCGTAATATTATCGACCGTAGATATTATCGAACAAGAGAAGACCATGACAAATTGACAATATTTTTGAAGATTTGTCGAATTTTTGATTTTTGTTGCATGGATTTTGAAAGTTTTATAATAATTTTTTTTTTTTTTTTGCTTCTTTGAAATATTTACAAGAGATAGATCTCGTGATAGGCCGTTAGTGACATACCGGTGTCCTTGGTGCCATAGTCCCATATTGATGGTTCCTTGGAGATACCGAAGACCGTTTAACCGCTTCAGGTGCTTTTAGTAGGCTTAGCACGGTATCTAGCACACATGCACACGAGAGAACAAAATGTCCGGTCTACTAGCGATGAGATACATCAGGGATCCAATCATACTCCGATATTTCGTTTGGTCAATCATGATCCCGAGAGGTCCTCATCTAGTTTGGTTCGGTCGATCATGGGGGTGTCAGCGTGGTCACATGAATCAAATCCAAATTTCTTTAAAATCTCTGTTGCATATTTAGATTGATTTATGAAAATGCCTCCGGACTTTGTGAAATTTGTAATCCCAAGAAAATGACATTTGTCCCATCATTGACATTTGAAACTTTGAACTCATTTCATTAGAAAACGATCACATTCCATTGGGTCGGTCGAGGCAAAATAATATCGTCAACATAAATTTGAACATGAGTTAAATGTTTGTCGACTTCACAGTGAACAATGTAGGATCAAGCTGCTCTTTCTTTGAATCCGTTGATAGAAGAAACTTTGTGATGTATCATACCATGCCCTTGGAGCTTGCTTTAAACCGTAAAGAGCCTTCTTCAAACGATAAGCGTGAGTAGGATGCTCTTGGTTCACAAATCCTTCAGTTGGTGACGTGACAACTTCCTTAAGATCTCCGCTCGTAAATGCCGTCTTTACATCCATCGATATACCACCATGTTCTTACTAGCAAGATTAGCGAGAAGATTCGATTGCCTCGATTCGAGCAACTGAGCAAACGATTCTTCAAAGTCTATACCTCCTCTTGGCGAAAACTTTCGTTTTCCTTTTGTAAAGCATTTACTAGGTTTTGAAGATGAAACGTTTGAGAATTCGATAATCTAAAGAAGGAGGCATTTGGGAGCTGTCATATTGTTTGTTTGACCCTTTAATTGAGAGATTTGGGCTTTCAACTTTCGATCGTGTTGCACCGAGCTTGAATCTTTCATCACGCTTTGTTAATTTGAAAAAATGCATCAAACTACGGAGCATCGAAGATGTCTTGACATTTGAAGTTTTACATTTTCTTTAAGATGTTGATATTTTAGTTGTAAATTAAAATGCTCACTTCTAGTTTAGAAAAATGTTTAACGAAATTGTCGTGATCATCCATTCAATTTTCTCATTTAGTTTAGAATTAGTTTTTCAAGCTCAATGACACGATCATGGGAGACTTTCGGGGCCCGTGATAATTCATGAAATTTGGAAGCATTAATAGAGCAATTTGAGCGATGAAAACACATCTTGAGCAACACATTCGAAGAATAAGATTCTCATTTAATGTATGCAAGTTCTTTCTCTCAATCTCATTATATTTGATTACGTTCATAGTCACTAACTTCAACAACCATTGCATCAAATTCCTTTTCCATTCCTTAATATCGGTTTCTATTCCTTTTAAGACTCTCAAAGTGATCTTTTAAGTTTAAAGAAGGCATGACCTCGCTTAAATAACATTCTTTCATTTGTTCAAAACCCTTTCTCCTTGATTATACCCGTGGTGTGATCCTTTTCTTGCAAGTTTTCTCAAAATCAACAAATAGTTGAAATATAACGTATTGGCTAATTAATGTCTTGCTTTTAGTGGCAATTTTTCTAGGTACAAGATGCATTGGTGTATTAGGAGGATACACACTTGCTCTACAGGCATTTTCCAAAGGGAGGTTGGTTTCAACAATATTTTCCGCTTCGTTTATCTAAATCCTTTTCCGAAGACTTGTTGGGAGTCAACAATGTCGAGAGGCTTAAACTTGTTCAAGGAAATCCAGTTTTCCTTCTTGTAATCATGAGGAGCGATAATTATGTTTTCTCTTTGCATTTAGGATCATTTTGTTTCTTATTCATCTTTTCCCTAGTGATTTCATTTGATTTCTTATCTTCCTCGATTGCACTCAGCGCAACTAGGTTTCGCTAGGCTTAAGGATTTCATCACCATCATAAAGCACCTTATGAGCATTTCTAGCCTTCTTAATTACCTCTGGTTTGGTTCCTCAACAAGGGAATGCTATGCTTATCGCTTAAGACTCGATGTTTGGTGACCATGTGAAGCGATCTGAATGGTGTTTCCTTGTATGTACAACTTGTTTTCAAGTTTGTTTTCAAAGTTTTCGATTAGAAAAATCTCAAGAGTTTTGATTCCTTTGCATTAAATTCTTGGACATATGTGTGTCTAATATGGCAAAAAGTAATAACTTTGTTTAATCTTATTAAGGTTGATGACCGCATAAAACACATGTGATGAGTAAATTATGCTTTGAAGGTATAATGGTAATTTGGGTCATCTTGTCTTTCTGAATCGGTTGCTTTTCATTCTTTTCTTGCAACTTAAAATAAAACTCATGGACACTTCACAATGTAAATAAAAATAACTATTGTCTTCTCATCTTCCATAGTTAATTACGAACACGAGAGAAGCATCTTAACATTATCCCAAACCGCCTTTGCATCGGTGTTATGATTGATCGACTTGTAGATGTCTTTAGGAAGACCTTGAAGATCCGAGCCATTTGCTTGTCATTCCTTACTTTGGACCAAGTCGCTAGCTTCAAGTCGCTAAAGAGCAACTCACATGTCCCATAGATCCCTTCAACATTCTTTAAAATTAAGACTTGAGAACAGAGCGTGGAAATCAACCAATGATGCGCTTGGTTCAAAATTGGAATAGGAAGGGAATTCTAGGCAAAAGGAATGCAGAGGAATAGAATGAAGATTATTATTATCGTTGATAGTCCGCTTGGTTTAAAAATTACATTAACCTCCAAAGTGGTGGTGGTGGTAATAACTTTGTTTAATCTTATTAAGGTTGATGGTGGTGGTGGTGGTAATTTGGGTGGCTTTAGTTCTTTCCTTCCAACTTAAAAATAAAACTCATGCTAATGGTGGTGGTGGTGGTGGTGGTGGGTAATCATTACCATACCTCCTAATTTACTGGTAATGCCCCATTACCCAATACTAAACAATGATTGCATTTCCTACTCCTAACCAGACATGTTTAATCATTACCTTTCCCATTCCCCACCCTCATTACCCCAACCAAACACCCCTTAAGTGTTTGGTTAAGATGAGGGGCTATATGGGAGTGAAATATGAATATTGTCCATACTCAATATGAGTCCAAAAGGGGAGAAATGAATCTATCATAGAAACTGATACCGATTGTGATTCATGCATCATACCAAACGCACCCTTAACTCATTGAAAAGTTGTTTGTTTTCAAGAAATATAAGACTACCGTGCCTACCAGCGACCATCATTTTACCTGTCACATCAGCTTTCTCTCTCGGCGACGTGTCGGAGATTTTCTTGCATGATGGCGACCATCATTTTTTTTCAAAAACAATCTATAATTTATATTTTTTCTCTATATATATCCACTATATTTTCAACAAAGAAAACACATCACACACACACCCCTTCTTCTATCAAGAATGTCTTAAGAAAACATGGTTACTACTCCACCAGCTGATATCATTCTGTTCTTTCCAACGGAAGAGGAACCGATTCACGAACCAGTTAAGGAACCGGTTGCGGAAGCACAACACAATCCGTTTCATCTCACTGAGGAATAGGAGCGACTACTTCTTCAAGAAGCGTTCGAAGTTTGCGTTCGAAGCAAGGGAAGAAGCAACTCGTAGAAGCGAAGAAGAAGAAGCTCATTAGGACACGGAAGCAACTCGTAGGGAGTATACGTGGGAAGAAGAAGAAGCTCATTAGGACACAAACGAGGAAAGCCCGGGTTTAATAAATTGTATAAAGAGTGGGAAGAGGTCGCCTGTCAACGAGAGGTCGGTCTCCGTCGACAATGGTTAGAACACAAATTAATCTATAGGGTACCCAAGAATTATGGGTTTTATTTATGTATCGTATTTCTATGTCTAATTTCAATGTCGTACTATGCTTTGCTGGTGTGAGGAATAAAAGTTCGTATTGTACTTTGGTTCTTCGTACTCGAAAATAAGTTTCCATTCATTTAAATAAAAATAAACATTACAATACGAAATTTAAAAAACAATACAAACACACAATACTTCTACTTATTTTTAACATGCATCCAAACAAAATTAAAATTATCTTGTTGTTCTAATTTTCCCGCCTTTCGAAACAAATCATTATGCATCTCGTAATTAAAATCAGATGTTTGATTCAAATAAGCGTCAACCAAAGCACGATTCAATTAAGCGTCAACCAAAGCATGTTTCGAAATCATATGTTTGATTCAAATAAGCGTCAACCAAAGCACTTTTTCGAAACAAATCATTATGCTAAAAAACAGTTTTCGAAACAAATCCTAGATCTAGTAGTGTTTTGAAATCCTTGTAAACTTTATATTTTGTAATGGTTCATGGAATGAAATTTATGAATGTTTTTATTTGTATATCTATTTGTTACCTTGATCAGTATTGAGTAGTGTGCAAGCATTATTGCAATGTAGGAATGTTATTAACTGGTTGAATATTGTATTTGTTCATTTGCTACCTAGATCACTAGTATGCAACCAATGCTACTAAGGATAACTGATGCGGAGTTTGCGAACCTCCGAAGAAGTTTTATAATTCTCCTAGGCAGTGTACCTAACTATTGTAGTGTAGCACTAGTTTTAGATCCCCGTGCACGCACGGGGCTTTGGCTTTTTTTGTGTTAGATATTTGTTAACTCACGGGGACTTTGCTTATATTTAGTTAGATATGTGTTAGCTTTTTAGACATTTTTGTTAGAATTGTTTATGTAAATTAAACTTTTTAAATATATAGTTTTGGATCCCCGTGCATCCATGGATTTTGGGATAAGTATAGTTTTGGATCCCCGTGCATCCATGGATTTTGGGATAAGTTTTGCTTTAAGTGTTTATGCATGTTCATTTACAAATTTTGATAATTTAGTTGGATCAGTAGGAAACAAAGAATAGATTATAGAGGCACATACACCTTTTTAAATTATCCATTTGTCATTCAAGTCGTGCATCCTTTTTAAATTATCCAAGAATTTACTGACGGCTTCCTCCAATGACTCAATATACCTGACTTGCTCATATGCTTCGCTTTCTTCTTGGAGGGAATGAACATCTTCCTTAACCATCTTCATATCACATCCAAGCTTATCAATTCCTTTGGTGATATCACCAAATTGTCCAAGCTATTGCTATTAGTGGCCCAGTGGTAGCTTCATCGTACAGCCGGGAATGGTCGACCATCTTTTGAATTGATGTGCGGCTTGTTCGGAGGCATAATAGGGATCGGCCTTGAGAGTCGAGCATTTGGCGGGAAGGGATGTTTAACCCATTGTAGAAAATAAGGACTTTCGATAGTTGTTGAGATCATGCATTGGGCAATTGTATAGAAGGTCATTAAATTTTTCCCAAGCTACATCTAACGTTTCATCCATCTCTTGCCTGAAACTCCTTATCTCTTCCATCTTTTTGGCAATCTTCGAAGGAGGACAATATTTTCGAATAAATGCATTTTTAAGAAGATACCATGTATTGGTCAGCCCTGCTAGAATTCTGTCAAACCATCTTTTGGGCGCTCCAGTGAGTGTAATAGGAAATATCCTAAGCATAAGAGCATCATGAGTGATTCCCGAAACGTGAAAAAGATCGGCTATCTCCAAAACTCTTCGTACATGTAAGTGGGCATCATCATTATCAGTCCCCGCAAAAAGCTTTTGTCTAAGTTCCCTCAAGAACTGAAAGCTGATTTCAAACTGGACATCAGCTCCAATCGCCGGTCTTACGAGCCCCGACCCTTGTTCTTCTCTTGTCAACGTCAAATATTCCTCTAGGGTGAGGTCATCAATGTTAACAACTTCCATAGTACCTGAAACTTGAAAAGAGATCGTGAGAATTTGAGAAAATTTTAAAACTAAAATGAAAGACTTAATAGAAATCAAATATAACTCCCGTGCATGCGCCAAAAACTTGATGCGGTTTTCTTGACTGTGTTTTAATATTTATAAAGTCTCGTTATACCTATGGTCTACCCTAATGCACTAACAGGCGGTGTACCAGTCGTGTGTAGTGTAATGTCGAAAGTCGAGGTCGTCCCAAGAGCTATGTGTGATGGATTATTACTAAGTTTAGGTGTCACAGATTAATAATGGTTTCGATAGGAATTTAATTAATTAAACTACTAATGCGAATAAAGCAAATAAGCGGATAAATGATAAAGGAAATCAATAGAGAGAGTGGTGCTAACCTAGTTAATCCTCCTAGCTAGTTATGTCTATGTCTACTTACTTCCAATTACTTGGTGGGGTCAAAGTCGAGAGGACAACATTTGATCAATTCGCCTAACCTATCAGCAAAGATGCCACCACGGGAGAAGTCGGTGTCCCTCATAAGTCCCTGTTGTTCCCGGTCCCCAAGCCAGTCATTAAGTACCGCTACATGCTAGATTTATAATAGTGAATGCCCGACAATTAGAAACTTAGACACGCACCCCTAATTCTTAAGTTCATCCAAACGATAGGTGATCGAGTTGGTCAAATCGCACAAGTAGAAAGGGTCGCCGGTTGGTCATATCTTACCCTTCCGTCTCGATCCGCTCACCTAGGGTCATTTGGTCATATCTCCTAGGCAATTAGCCTCTATCGCCATTCAAAACTAAGAACCAAGGGTAGCTACCCATAAACTATGCATGCATACACTTAGAAATAATTGTACGGAGTAAAGTAAACGCAAACAAAACAATTAAGGAATTATAACTAGGCCAACACCAAGAGGTGCTTAGCCATCATATTAATCATGCAAACCAATTCAATATTCAAAGGTACGAAATACATGAATTGAAAGTAAAGAAATATAAACGCTAATGCTTATCGTAGGGAGTGATTTCTCCTCGAGACGACTCCGTATGCTCCTCTAGACCGCCTTGAGCTTTTTCCCACGCTCGAAAGTGTTTTGTGTGGAATGGAATGAATTGCCTAATCGCCCCTTTGAAAGGGAGGAGAAGAGATGATATGAAATCTTTGGAAATCGTGGGGTATTTATAGGTCGGATATGGGTTCTGGTAAACTAATATAATTACGCCGTAAACTTCTATTTCTTCGTATTTTGCACTAGATCTGTTGGTTACGGCGTAACCTAATAAGTGGTTACGCCGTAGTCTTCAATAAACTCGGTTACATCGTAGTTGATGGAGTAATTACGGCGTAAGTATCAGCGGCGTGGAACCTCATTTGACCTAATATAGTTACGTCGTAACCTTTGGGAAGAGTTACGTCGTAACCTTCCGATAAGTTGGTTTTCTGAGTCACGCAATAGTTACGGCGTAATGTGACAGACGAGTTACGCCGTAACTTCTTCAAAGTAGCATATTGTGATAAATCTTTAGATATTTCTCCAGTTCCGCGTCTCTTAAGCTCCAATGCTCGTAATTTACATGAAAGTGGAAAACAAGCGTAAATCCATATAAATGATATAAATTACAAGCATTATCGGGAGAAATTACCACTTAATATTCAGGACTATTTGATGTTATCAATGATCCAAAATCGTAAACTGAATCCCTGACTCTTGCCTTTCACACTCTTCTCTTTCCGGTGCTCGGTTTTCTTATGTTTTGTCTTTTCTTTGTCTGTTTTTGAGATATCCGTACCTGCACATGCATAAACTCAAGAAACACACATATGTTAAACATTATCAGCTGATTTCCGGTTTATATGTTTTCACATATACCAATTACACTTGCGACGGCGTCACTCTTTAATTGTGACGTCATCGGATCGCCGCCCTTACGGTTTCATCTTGTGCAAGTCGTCGTTGTGACGACATCGCTAAAGGTTTCAGATGTCGTCCCAAGATGTGTGACGCCGTCCCTTTGGATTATCTCTATGCCGTTACATGTTGATTTTGGCTCAAACTTTGGTCGTCTTTAACACGTGATGCCGTCGGTGTTAGTACTTGGATTATCTCTGAGCCGTTGCTTGTAAAATCTGGGCTGACTTGATATCTTCTAATGCAAGTGACGGCGTCACTTAGTAATTGTGACGCCATCTGGATCCTTTTTCCAAACTTTTTCGTGACTTGATCGTTTTCTTTCGTTTTTCGTCTAATTTACCTATATCTGCTCGGTTTCCAGATTTTGCTTCCCATGTACCTAAAATATGAAAAGGAACGTTTTTAAGCAATATCTGATCATAAAATACACGAGTTTAAGGGTTAAATAACCCCATAAAACCTACGTTTTAAATCCTTATCAGGGTTTCCACTAATTGTGACAGGATTAGATCTGCCGAAAGGCTTAATCATGAAATATAGAATCTAGGGGTCGCCTAGGTTTAGGTTCGATATGCGCTAGGTCGTGAGTATCGTCGTTACAGGTTTTAGACTTATCAAACATCATATATGAATTAACTTTGGCTAATACGTTTTCTTTATTATCGGCTTGGCCTCTTCTCTCTATATGTGTTATCTGCTTGTGTGTGTTATCTGTTTATTAGTTTTAATTAATCTTAACCTTGTGCCATTCTCTCAGGTTGAAAACCCCCCTTTGCGTTAGAATTAGGTTAATTAGTAGACTAACTTAGGGTAATTAAAATACTGATAGATTTAGGTCTTAACGTTCCACTCTTAGTGATTGACGCCCTATTTACCAACTAACTCACATCGACCAGATCGTTACAAATGATAAATCACTCTATTGGAAAAAAATATTGTATCAAACCAATAACTATCAAATATTTTAACAACATATACCTACATAATCTTAACACAATTACATATTGTATCTCCTGTTACGCCTTTTCGCTATTCTATCACCTAGCATAATCAGTTTTTAGCATCTAAACCAGAGCTTAACCAATCAAACTCACTATCTTAAAAAACAACTAACATATATTTACAAAACAACCAACACATCAAAGAAACAATAATCCATAAAATATACTTTAAAGTTCAAACAAACAAGAGTACGTAGTTCAAGTTTTAAGGTAACCAAATTGTTTAACACCTTTTTCCTCGACATATCATTCCTCCTACACAAATCAAAACTAAAACCACTTTTAAGTACATCCATTGATTCATTTGTCATCTACAAATCACCTAATTTAACAGAATAAAATTGAATCAAACCCTGTAAACCTTAATTTTCAATATTAGGTACCCGTTCAATGATTAAAAAAAAATAAAAATAAATAAATGTATAAGATGAGATAATGAGCTTACAATTGATTGAAATTGAAGAGGCACTGACCCAAATTTAGATGACGAAGGTGGGTTATAGGGAAAGCGTGGGCTATACCGATCTTCGTCGATTGTTAGGGTTTTTTTTCCTTTTGTTCTGGGAACAACTTATGGAGAAGATGACATTGTTGTTTTTGGAGTTCGCTATTTTATTTACATTTTACAGTTTTGCCCCAAAAGTATTAACTATCAAATCTTAAGGACATGTGTATTGTTGATTTTGTTTTCTACATCTAATACAAAATCGATTTTTTATTTTTTCAAGTTTTGAGTAAATGTGAAAATATTTAAACTTTTTTTCTATTAAATATATAAAAAAGAAAAATAATAGTAATTAAATTATTATCAAATAAAGAAATATTTTGTTTTTGAAATACAAAAGTCCTTGTTAGAATTTTTTTATTATGTAAAAGATTTTTCAACTCATATCCAAACCGAAATCAATATTTAATTCATTTTTGGTTGTGTTTTATAATATTACCCAAATTATATCTTGAAAATATAAAGGGTTTTTAACCAAATCATATGTTTTCCATAAAGATTATATAACACGAAAAAATATTTAAAGTCGAATTGAAAAAAGATTGAAAAAGTCAAATAAAATATGTATGGACGAGGACGATTTTTTCATATCCAAACCGTCTTTATTTAATTCAATTCGCACATTATTAACCCAAATTGTACTTTTAAAATATAAAACTGAAAAGTATATATATCTGGCCCTAAAAATGAGCCCAATACACAATATTTCTAAGCCCAAAAATATAACAAACCATCTTCATCTTCTTTTTTATTTGCATCCCTACATTCACCACACAACACAATCTCATAAACCCTAATTTTATAAAACAAAACCCTAAACCCTAATTTCTCAATTCACCTTCACAATGAACAACAAACGCATCAAACCCACCAAGAAACACAAACCCGACCCCTTCTTCTCCGGCGACAAAGCTCGCCGGAAGCCAAACAACACCAAAAAACCCTCATACGCCTCAGACAACGACAGCATCAAGAGCAGTGAGTCTGAAGATGAATTTTATGGTGATGACGTGGCAGTTGATGACGTGGAAGGGGAGGGAGGTGAGGAGGAGGAGACGGTGGGGGAGAAGAGGAAGAGAGTAGCGGAGGCGTATTTGGAGAAGATGAGGGAGATGGCGAGGAGGGAGATTGAGGAGGAGGGGGAGGATGAGGATGAGGAGGGGGGTGGGGATGTGGAGGCGAGAGTTGCGAAGATGTTGCATAAGCAGCAGATGGAGGATAGCGGCCGTGCGAGGCGTTTGATTGCGAAGAGGTATCGGTTTTGTTAGTTTAGGGTCTCGTAAAGTAGCTTCTTATGTTAGCGTTTTTTTTGAAATTTTACTTTGTTTGGTTGAATACAATTGTATCGATAGGTAGAAGTGTTAGGAGTTTTAATAGTAGCGGGTAGTACTAGTTAGCAGTAGTTGTTTGTTTTATAAAAGCATTTGGTAAAGGGTCTCGTAAAGTAGCTGCATTTGTAATTATAAAATACAAAATGACTAAAAGATAAACGCTAACGAACTCTTCTTATGTTAGTGAAAAGGTAGTGAGCGGTTTCTAGTTGTGTTTCGTTAGTTTTAGTTGTTGTATTGGAATATCGGTAGAAACAGTTAGCGGGTAAAGTAGTTGCATAAAAGCGTCTCGTAAACTAGAAGTTAGCATCTCGGCTCGGGGGTGTTAGTTTAAGCTTATATAGCGAGCTTATGGCTTATGTGGTTTTCGGCTTATGTTTAATAAGCTCAATTAGTGTGGCTTATTTTGAAACTTTTAGGTCTATATAAGCTTATCATGTCATAATAAGCTTATATGAGCCGAAAAGTTTTAAAATAAGCCGAAAAACAAATAAACTGAAGAGGTATTGGTTTGTTTTTTAAAAGCATTTGGTAAAGGGTCTCGTAAAGTAGCTGCATCTGTAATTATAGAATACAAAATGACTAAAAGGGTCTCGTAAAGTAGCTTCTTATGTTGGCGTTTTTTTTGAAATGTCACTTTGTTTGATTGAATACAATTGTATTGATAGGTAGAAGTGTTAGGAGTTTTAATAGTAGCGGGTAGTAATAGTTAGCAGTAGTAGTTTGTTTTATAAAAGCATTTGGTAAGGTAGTTAGCGGGTAAAGTAGTTGCATAAAAGCGTCTCGAAAACTAGAAGTTAGCATCTCAGCTCGAGGGTGTTTATTTAAGCTTATATAGCGAGCTTATGGCTTATGTGGTTAACGGCTTATGTTTAATAAGCTCAATTAGTCTGGCTTATTTTGAAACTTTTAGGTCTTTATAAGCTTATCATGTCATAATAAGCTTATATAAGCCGAAAAACAAATAAGCCGAAGAGGTATTGGTTTGTTTTTTAAAAGCATTTAGTAAAGGGTCTCGTAAAGTAGCTGCATTTGTAATTATAGATTACAAAATGACTAAAAGATAAACGCTAACGAACGCTTCTTATGTTAGCGTTTCTTTTGAAATTTCACTTTGTTTGATTGAATACAATTGTATCGATAGGTAGAAGTGTTAGGAGTTTTAATAGTAGCCGGTAGTAATAGTTAGCCGTAGTTGTTTGTTTTATAAAAGCATTTGGTAAAGGGTCTCGTAAAGTAGCTGCATTTGTAATTATAGAATACAAAATGACTAAAAGGGTCTCGTAAAGTAGCTGCATTTGGTAAAGGGTCTCGTAAAGTAGCTTCTTATGTTAGCGTTTCTTTTGAAATTTTACTTTGTTTGATTGAATACAATTGTATCGATAGGTAGAAGTGTTAGGAGTTTTAATAGTAGCGGGTAGTAATAGTTAGCCGTAGTTGTTTGTTTTATAAAAGCATTTGGTAAAGGGTCTCGTAAAGTAGCTGCATTTGTAATTATAGAATACAAAATGACTAAAAGGGTCTCGTAAAGTAGCTGCATTTATGTTAGCGTTTTTTTTTTTGAAATTTTACTTTGTTTGATTGAATACAATTGTATCGATAGGTAGAAGTGTTAGGAGTTCTAATAGTAGCGGGTAGTAATAGCTAGCCGTAGTAGTTTGTTTTATAAAAGCATTTGGTAAGGTAGTTAGCGGGTAAAGTAGTTGCATAAAAGCGTCTCGTAAACTAGAAGTTAGCATCTTGGCTCGGGGGTGTTTGTTTAAGCTTATATACCGAGCTTATGGCTTATGTAGTTTTCGGCTTATGTTTAATAAGCTCAATTAGTGTGGCTTCTTTTGAAACTTTTCGGCTTATATAAGCCGAAAGCCATATAAGCCATAAGCCCACTATATTAGCTTAAATAAACGCCCCCTCAACTCATAAAAGTTGTTTGTTTTAAAAAAGTGTGTGATAAAGTAGCTGGATCTGTAATTATAGAATACAAAATGACTAAAAGACAAACGCTAACGAACGCTTCTTATGTTAGCGTTTCTTTTGAAATTTTACTTTGTTGATTGAATACGATTGTATTGATAGGTGGAAGTGTTACGAGTTCTAATAGTAGCGGGTAGTAATAGTTAGTGAGTTAGTTTTAATTGTTGTATTGGAATATTGGTAGAAGCAGTTAGCGGGTAAAGTAATTGCATAAAAGCGTCGCGTAAACTAGTTAGCGTCTCGGCTCGGGGGTGTTTGTTTAAGCTTATATAGCGAGCTTATGGCTTATGTGGTTAACGGCTTATGTTTTAATGAGCTCATCTTTTGTGGCGTATTTTGAAACTTTTTGGCTTATATAAGCTTATTAAGGGGGTTTTTGTTTAAGCTTATTTGTGGGCTTATGAACTTATCCGTTCTCGGCTTATGTTCCATAAACCTAAAATTTCGGGCTTATTTTGAGACATATAAGCTTATTATGATATAATAAACTGATATAAGCCCATAAGTTTTAAAATAAGCTGGAAAATTCAGGCTTATGAAATACAAGCCGAAATCAAATAAGCTCGTAAGCCCACAAATAAGCTTAAACAAACACCTTCATGACATGATAAGCTTATATAGGCCGAAAACTTTTAAAATAAGCCGAAAAACAAATAAGACATAAGCCCGTTATATAAACTTAAATAAACGCCCCCTCATCTCATAAAAGCTGTTTGTTTTACAAAAGCGTATGATAAAGTAGCTAAATCTGTAAGTATAGAATACAAACTGACTATAAGATAAACGCTAAGGAACGCCTTTTTTGTTAGTATTTCTGCTGAACGCTTATAGAATGTATGGAAATTGATTGGAAGTAGCTTTAAAAGGTATTGGTTTATAGCTCTATTTGTTAGTGACACTGTTTTATTCCATATAATTATATCGATACTGATTGTTGTAGGTTGAAGTGTCAAACTAGTAGTAGCTGGCAGTATCATCAGTTACTATTTTTTATAAAAGCCTTTGGTGAAGTCGCCTGTTTTATTTGACTGTCTAAACAAATTTTCTGCTAGAAGGTATAAAGTTATATGTTATATAATTGTAGCTATAGGCACTGGGAGGTAAGACTTAGAAGACGCACTTTGGTATAAAAAGTGTGGTTATAAGGAGTGTCTATAAGATGCTTAAATTTATAGCGAGTTGGTGATAAGTGATTGTTATGTGATTGTAGTAATTGTTTGATTGATTGAATATGATTGTATCGAAAATGAAAATTGTGAGTTTGTGTTAGCCAGAGTTCCAGACTGCTTTTGCTTAGCTGCTTTATGGTAAAATAAGCAGTATTTGATAAACAGGTAGGAGGTACGAAGCTGCTTATTTCAAAATACTTATATCGTACGAAATTAAAGTTACTTTCTCTACCATAATGCATGATTCTTAACCTTAGCGCTTTCATGAGTGGATCTAATTGAAAAATAAGCAAATTAAAACACAATTTCTGCCAAGTGCGTAGTTAGAAGCAGTTTGGATGACACAAAACTGCTTCTGCTAAGAAAGTAATCAGGTAAACATAAAAGAAGCAATTCCAAACACCCCTGATTGTTATTATTGATTATAAAGAACTGCTTGTAGCCAGAACTGATAATACGTATACTGAAAATGTAAAATGTAAAGTAAGTTAACTGATTGCCGTAAGGCATGTATGTTATGTTCAGAATCTATTCTTTGTTTTAGTAGTGATGATTGATTGATGTGTTTGTAGCTAGAACTTGTAAGTAAGTTGTATGGCAATGAAAGTTATGGTTTTCCATGGATGTGAGTGAAACTTATTAGGACAGAGGATATGAACGGATAATAAGCAAGTTACGATGAGCAAGTAATCCGTGACTTGTATATTGGATTGGACGTGCTGGTATTTTTCTGATGCATAGCATCACAAAGACTTAGTTTGGGTAAACTCAAGTTATCTTTGCTGTATGGCGGGAACATAGCTGTTGTTTTAGGCGACTTCATAACAAATATGTTAGTTTTTTATTAAGCTACAATTTGTTTGATTAAAATGTGTTAACCTTGTAGAGGACTTAATTCTGATTTTCGGTCAAATGGTGTATAGTAGGACATTTGATATATTGCATCTCCGTTGACGTGATTACATGAATGCCCTGATAATTTTTCTTATTTCTTTGACTATACAGTGTTCAGAAACCAGAAACAACAGATGAATTTCGATTCCTAGTCAAACATCGACAGTCTGTAACCGCTGTAGTTTTATCAGAAGACGACTCTAAAGGATTTTCAGCTTCAAAAGATGGATATATTGTCCATTGGGACGTCGAAACCGGGAAAACACAACCATATGCTTGGCCTAGTGAGGAAGTATTGAGGTCTCATGGTGCAGACGCGCTACAAGGTAAAGCTAAAAAGCGTAGCAAGCATGTTTTAGCTCTTGCTGTAAGTTCTGATGGTCGGTATTTGGCAAGTGGAGGATTTGATCGACATATTCATTTATGGGATACACGTACAAGGGAGCATATTCAGGTGTCAATTTTATAATTTCATGATTAGTTTGTGTTTAATGGGATTATTTTTTTACATTGGGGATCTTATATACCAGTGGGGCTTATTTTCAGGCTTTTAAGGGCCACAAGGGACCTGTCTCCTGTTTGACTTTTAGACAAGGGACTTCAGAGTTATTTTCTGGTTCATATGATCGAACCATCAAACTATGGAATGCAGATGACAGAGCGTTCATACACACATTATTTGGTCATCAAAGTGATGTTTTAACAATCGATTGCTTAAGAAAAGAACGTCTTCTAACTGTTGGTCGTGACCGGACAATGCACTTATGGAAGGTAACTGTTCTTGCATACACTTTTTTCAGTTTAATTTAAAATTTTGGTACGCAACCCATAATTTTTTGGGTTCAAAACAGGTTCCTGAGGAGTCGCAGCTAGTCTTTCGTGCTCCTGCTGCATCGTTGGAGTGCTGCTGTTTTATCAGTGACGATGAATTCTTATCTGGCTCAGATGATGGTAGTGTCGAGCATTGGGCGTAATGGGAAGAAGCCCTTCATATTGTGAAAATGCACATCCATTATTGACCCCAAATAACCTTGAAAACAATGGACAGAATGATGATTTACCAAATGGTAGTAAACGCACAATCAACTCTAAATTTTCTTACAAACCTTTTATTTTTCTACTATTGCTCAACTATAATTGTTGTAATATAACTAACGGGGCATTTGCATACCATTCTCAGGTGATATAAATCATGCCCCTGAAAGCGTATGCTCATCAGCACATTCATGGGTTGGCTCAGTGGCAGTATGTAAAGGCACTGATCTTGCAGCATCAGGAGCTGGTAATGGCATGGTTCGTCTTTGGGAAATAGAAAACGATGCTAAAGGTGTTAAGCCACTCTTTGAGCTACCATTGGTAAGCCCTAGGGTTATTAGTTTAGGATAAACTTGGTTGTTATTACCAATGTTTTCAAACCAGGGTCGACCCGACCGGTTCAACCGGTCGGACCGTTGCCTGGCCACAAAAACGCGTAAAAAAACCCGGGTTTCTAAAACCGGGTTAACTGCTTAAACCCGCCGGGTTTGATTTTTTTCAAATTTTTTATAAAAACCGGGTCGACCCGGGTTGAACCGGTCGAACCGGTGCCTGGTGACTCGTCCGGGTCGATTAAAAACCCGGTTTTTAAAACATTGGTTATTACCCTCTAATTGTATCAAAAAGTGGATTCCTTTTAGTTCTGACATTGATCAACATGTATATAGGTTGGATACGTAAATTCTTTGGCATTTGCTAAGTCGGGGAAGTTTTTGGTTGCTGGTGTTGGCAAGGTAATTTTTTTTACACTTTTCTTTTATTTTTTTAAAAAGCGGACATTATTGTATGAACGTGGAACACAGACAAGTTTTTAAATGTAAATATAACGAAAACCATCACTTGTTTTTTTACCATTCTTACAACATCTAGTGTTCGTGTCTTATTTTAGATTGAAAGAATGGTGGTTTACTTGCAACTGAAGTTTTTCTAATCTTATTTTAGTTTTATGAAATTGACTATTCTGTTATGTTTAGATGATATTAACCTAATCTTGTGGTCGCATTTTTCACTCAGGAACCCCGTTTAGGTCGATGGGGATCCCTTCCTACTGCTCGGCATGGTGTTGCAGTGCACCCTTTACATCTCTCGTGATCCCATACATCAACAGCCCCCACCCACTCAAACTAAACAGACCCAAGATCATGTTACAAGAGACACGGAAATGGAACAAGCAAAACAACGCTTCTTTGCCGTTAGTCTGATCCAACTGGGAACCAATTTGGGGTATCCTTATAATACTTTTAAGTTGTGCTGTATTTGTTAAATCAATTTTGGTTACGCTTTTGTTCAATATCTTAATTTAGGTGGATTCTGGAATCTCGAAAAAGACTTTGGAATTTCTGAGTAAATTTAATTGTTGGTCACGGCATTCGAAATATATAATCCAGAATAGTACTTTTTCTGTAGTCATACACCATGACACTATATTACAATAGATTTCTTTTTCAGCAGTACAGAGATCCTGTTCTTGCCGCACAGTTTAGAACTACTCGAATAACCTTATTTTGGTCGTGATCAGATTCCGGCAGATTGGGCATAACGTAAGATTGAACCCACAGTTGCTACACGTCTGTCAAGTCAGAACATGACAATGATAAGAATCATGTATAAAAACTATATGTTGGTTGTAAATTATATGTATTGTTAAAGCTCACCTGGTGTCCACAACCGAAAGCTGTATCTTTCGGGTTAACCAGACACACTGGGCAGACCTGAAAAACACCAATTCTTTTCACTGTCAGTCGATATCTCGTAACTGTTACCCGAACAGAAAGTATCACAAACTTAAGAGTTGCTCATATATAACGACTTCTTACCTTATTGCCATACGTAAAATTCGAAGGTTGAGATGCCATCTCATTCCCACGATATTCTGGAGCACTTGGACTCGTGAACTCAGAAGTGGCACCCCAAGGTGAAGGTGGTGGAAGGGGAACGACGTTTGGAGCACAACCCGTTCGAGCACTGATCAACAAAATAACCTTTTCATAAAAATACATGTAAAACTCTTTGTTCATTTATGTAGACAGATATTTGAGTTTACCCGAGTAGACCGAGCTTAAGGGTTGCTTTATACTGCAACGGTATTTCCATCAACGCAGTTAATGCAAACTGTGTTTGTTTTTCCAGTAGATTCATGTCCTTTGACATAATCTTTGTAAAATTCACAAACTAGCAAGAAACATGACATGTAAGTCATATCTTGACACAAGAATAATGTAACTAGCAAGAAAGATGTTGCAAACCTGAAAATTGTCGAAGGCTCGAGATGGTATATTATCATCAAATTGTTTCATCATGTTCCATGGACCGTCGCCAACCCCTACCAATACTATCGATAATGGGTACTTACTGCATTAACGACAGCAAACAAGAATGTTAGAGGTTAATTAGTGATTAATGGTGCACCACAAGAAAATAGACATTAGTGACGGGTTTAGTGACACAAAAAGTGTCACTAAGCTTAACTTTTAGTGACACTTTGTGTAGGGTCAAAGTTTTGAGTTTTTAATTAACACTTTTTGTAAAAAGATGCTTAACTTACATTGAACATCATGCATTAAAAACTTGTATTTTGAAGAAATATACAAATATATGAGTTTTAGTGGGTATATATGCAATTCTCCCTAAAAAAAAATACGTGTCCCAAGGGCAAAAATAGTTATCCTTACACATTTTCTGCATCATTATAAATACACTTTGACCTACTTTACTTTTACCAATACTTTTTAAGTACAAGAGAAACAACTAAAAAACTTTAGTGACATTTGTTTATAACTTTTGTTTGACATTTTGATAACTTTAGTGACATTTTATTGACATGTAGCGACACTTTTTTGTGTGTCCTTCAATGATATATATTTTTTTAGTGGTGGGAACATGTATGGAACATTGAACGTTACCTTGCTTTCACAATGGCGTCAATGGTGCTTTTCTCTTGTGCACTGAGTTGACCGCGCTTGGTATCGCCACCTCTTGTTACCTAACGAATAGAAATTTCAATTTGCAATTCTGAGTGACAGAATTAAATAACTAGTGACCACATTGTGTTGTTGTAAACTATATAATAGTTCACCTGGCCGTCGGCGATAATCAGTAATATATGATATTGGCCACCACTTTCTTCAACAATTTTCATGCCCATTTCTATTATAGGTGCAAAAGAAGTAGGTCCTGCAACAATATCAATGCATCAAGATTAAGATCAAGGTAATATATTTTATTGTTTTGATTTAAACCCTTTATCTAAAAAAGATTAAGATCAATGAGTGTACAAATCATTTCCATATATTTTATTGGAGAAACCCTTTATTTAAAAAAAGATTAAGATCAATAAAAAAACACGATCAAAAATACCAAAAAAATGCATCAAAGTTGGAATTGTGAAAACAGAAAACAAAACAATTGCAAAAACGCACCTGAAAGTTGGAGTTGAGGAACTATCTCTCTATATCGCCTCAATACATCCTCAAATCCTTGACAAAAACTCATGTCTGGATTAAATCTGAATACACTTTGATCGTGTGTTGAGGCTACCAAACATGTTCAACAAGTGAGATACAAGTTAATCTAAATCAATTTCGTGTCACTAGATAAGCCGTAAAATAACATTTTTACTGAAACTTTTTAATATACCGTCTCCAAAGCCAAAGCAAGGGATCAAGTTATCCTCATCAAAAGCAGATAGTGTTTGCCCAAGGATCGAAATTGCTTGTTCATACGGATTTTGTAACACACCAATGGTATGTAAGCTTTGCTTGTTGAATGACTTTTTCCCTAATTTTTATGAAGAAATGATGTTACTTTTAGTGGCACGAGTGTCACAAGACATAATGTGTCAAAAAGACAAGTGGACAAATAATTCGTGGACACACTAATTATTCATTGCTTTTGGTGAAGATACCAACAATAAGATTCGATGATTCAAGTCCCGCGTAAGTTTAATTAAAGAAGTCTTTTTCCTAATTTTTATGAAGAAATGATGTTACTTTTATGACTAACATAATGTGTCTGGACAAATAATTCCGATTTTGTCATTAACCTTTCCATTCATTGCTTTTGGTGAAATCGATACCGACAATAAGATTCGATGATTCAAGTCCTGCTTTAGTAAGAGCTGAAGTAACCTAATTAAAGAAGAGTGAATATTGTCACTATACGTATCCTATCCTATCATAAACGACAAACTAATGAGGCTTTCCCTCTTCAGTTTCTTGAGACGAGTATCTGACTTAGATGTACGTGATGTAACTGAGATAATTTGACAACCATTTCCAACCCTTTCTTTCTGTAGCCACCTCAAATTTGTACATCAGAAGTTTTGAACCTTAAACATGTTGTGATAAGGTTATGTGCCTTACCACTAGACTATTTAGTTGCAGTTTTTCTTGGCAACAATGGTTTTTATTTCAAATCGAATAAAACTATTCCTTTTCAGGAGGATAATTTCTAGATTTTGTGCATCTAACACATATTGAGCTCGAGTCCTCTTACATTTTAATGATGATAGTTACAAGATTGTTGTCACTAAACCTGAACGGTAATGTAAATTTATCATACCATATCATAACAAACAAAATAAATTTCAAATCGATTTTAAAATGATATTAACATGTCATTTTTTTTGAAAAAAAGCTATAAATTCATAACGTACTTTACAAAAAAACTCATTATGCTCTATCTACTTCACTTATTGTCATAATACATAACCGTTTTCATTTTATTCGATTATTTTCTGTCCGTTTTTATCCGTTTTCGTAAATCGTTCATTTTTATCCGTCTTCATTCTAATATGACCGGATAAAAAGATAAAACGGATAAAACCGTTTTGACGTGGATAATAAAACGGTTTTATCCGTTTTATTTGTTTTATCCGTTTTATCCGGATCCGAAGATACGGATAAAATGGACGATTTACAAAAGCGGATAAAAGCATAAAAAAATAACCGAATAAAATGAAAGCGGTTATGTATTATGACAATAAGAAGTAGATATAGATAATGAGTTTTTTGTAAAGTACGTTATGAATTTATAGTTTTTTTTCTTTTTTTTTCTTATTTAAGTTCTTATTAAACACGCGTGATTTTCACGAGCTTATAACCTAGGGGTGAATTAACAAATAAAATAGAACAAGTAACCTCTTCAAGCGACTTGTAGTCGTTGCCGATTCTCCAATACTTTCTAGCTAACCTTTTATCAGGCGCTTGCTGCCCAGAACCAGATTCAACATCTGTTCTTGGTGTTGCTGCTCTTGAACACTTACCGCCCATTTTTAGCGACACCTTGTTAAAGCTCAAACCTGTTTTGTTGTCAGTAAATGTGCAGTGTGTGCATATACTCACAAGTGAATTAAATACAAATGCCTGATAACTTTGGTTTTAAAGCCACATAAAAACGTTGACTATTCGATTAGTTAAACTCAAATTTTCAATGAAGAAATTGCCTGGAAATGAGAGGTTCAAAACTAGGAAATCTACTTTTTAATCGTCACTAGAAGATGTTTGGTTTTGGTCAAAATGAATTTGCTCTAGATTATATATTTGAGTTTTATCTTATGCAATGAAAAGTCTATTTTATTTTTAAGACTGTTCAAACTTGGGAATGTTTCAGTGATGACTCAAAGTGCATAATATACATACGCATGCGTTTTATTTGATTTTTTTTTTTTTCAAAGGTGTTTATGTGTTTTGAAAGTGCTTACCCAATACTACCTTTATCCCATATTAATTGTCCATTTTGATTTTTGTAATCTTTTTTTTTTAACTTTAACTTTAAATATTTTTGTTTGTGTTATATAATGTTTGATGAAAATTATACCAATAAAACTACATTTAAAATACAATCAATCATATATTTTGCATTAAGTATTATATAACACAAACATAAATATTTAAGGTCAAAGTTGAAAAAGAAAGACTATAAAAAGTCAAACTGGACAATTAATATGGGACGGAGGGAGTATTAAATAAGGTAAAATGAGAAGGATGAGAAATAACTATAACCACATATTTTAGATGCGTCGACTTGAATTAGATGCATCTTTATTCATTTAGATACATCTCAATTAGTTTGAAAGTGATTTGAAGTGAAAGCGAGGAAAATAATACTTGCAACAAATTTGACTCGCGTAAGGCGAAAAAATCTACAGGATTTTCCAAACTTGCTAAAATGCATTTATTTAATATATGTATATGCATATAATTTTTAGCTAGAAAATATATTATGCTCTAAAGATTAGGGATGCATCTAATTTAAGTCGATATCTCTAATTTGTGATTATATTTATTTCATCATTCTCATTTTAAAATTTCTTCTCATTTGATTTTAAGTCATATTAAATAATCATTACTAGATAGTTTACTTTTTTGAAAGGTGAATTTATAAAGTCTTCGTGTCATTCGACAGGAGGTCTAATACGTTGTCTAATTCCGCTAAGTCGAAAAATGCATCTCTAATACCGATGGAAAACCCCTGTGATTATAGTTATTTCTCATCATTCTCATTTTAAAATTTCTTCTCATTTGATTTTAAGTCATATTAAATAATCAGGTGGCCAACTTGGTTAGATAGTTTACTAATATAGTAATATGTCACCTAATAATAACTAAATTTGAGATCTGTTCCAATTTGTTTACTCGAATTTTATATCAATTATAAAAATTATCAAAGTTTTAAAACTTTTTCATTGTGTAAATTTTTAAAAATTGTGTGCTTAAAATATCCATATATCCAAAATAACCGGTTTATAAAGAAGAGTTGAATTACATGATGCTATATGTCACAGTTGGATCTTTATAATACCAAAATTACACCATATGACTTCACAATGAATGATTACAAGAACTAATCACTATAGATACATTACAATATATTTGCGACCATTCAATCTGAATTCTGAAGTATGGTTTATCTGACTATAGCTAGAGCAACAAGCACACCAATGTTTTTTCGGTTCCGGACTTATTATAACAACACTAATCTGTTCTCAATTAGGTTCCCGCATGTTGGACACAACATAAGATCAACTCCACACTCGCAACATGTCTGCAAATCACCAACAAAAACGGTTACAATTAGAACTTTTTTAGTGTAGCAAAACGAAAAGTTGAGCTAGTTGTGTTAAAGCTCACCTGATGCCCACAATCGAAAGCCATGTCCTGCGGGTTCCTATGACACACCGGGCAAACCTAAAACACACCAATCTTTACACTCACTATGGATGCCTTATGCATATGTAAAGATCTATTTAATTACACATATAGTGACCACTTACCTTATGGTCATAAGTCGAATTGGAAGATGGAGATGGCATCTCAATTTACACCATAGCGATGAACACTTGGATTCCTTAACATGGAATTTACACCACAAGGTGGAGGAAGAGGAACCGTGTTAGGTGCATGACCCGTCCTGACCCTGTCGGAAAAATAAAGGTAAGTACAAACTATTAGCATATCACAATCTATATCGCTGCTAGTGGATACTATATTTGATATATGTTTGGAACTTAACAAATGAATGTATATATGGCGATTTTTTCATTACTTAAAGCTGTTTGAGATTGCTTATTTTTAAGTGGTTAAAAACTTTGAAGGTACCAAGCTACTTACTCTCGGATAAGCAGATATGCACTTACAAAAATCCAAACACCCTCATATTTTTTTATTTGGTAACAATTGTTTGTGACCTTTTGGCCAATTAATCACGTTGTTTGAGCCCGTCGCAGACTCAAACCGTGTAAAGATGCAATTTGTTAAACATTTTACCACAGAATATTTATTTATTTGTTGTATGTGTATATCAATGCTAACAAACGTCTAATTTTACCCGAGTAAGCCGAGCTCCAGGGTTGCTTTGTACTGAGAAGGTATTTCCATTAACGCGTTAAAGCAAATTCTGTTGGTTTCTTCAAAGCATCCATATTTTTCGACATAATTTCTGTAAAATTCACAAACTAGCAACAAACAAGAACAAATTCATTACAAGAACACAAGAAAGATAAATATAGAATGTTTTTCTTGATCGTTTTGTTGCGAACCTGAATATTGTCAAAGATACGAGAAGGTATATTGTCATCGAATTCCTTCATCATGTCCCATGGACCGTCGCCAACCCCAACCACTATTATCGACAACGGGTAATTACTACAATGATAAAAAACAAATAAAATGAGAATCTTTCATGGCAAAATGGTCACTATAAGGACGCTGATTGAATGTTACCTTGCTTTCACGATGGCGTCTATTGTGCTTCGTTCTTGTGAACTGAGCTGGCCGTTTTCGGTATCCACACTTCTAGTTACCTATAAAACAAAGCAAAAGATATTAGCTAGTTTTTCTTTAAGATGGCTGACGTAGGGTTCTACCGACTGTTTTGGGTCGTTGGTAAGAAACATTTTTAATTGATCACCTGACCGTCAGCAATAATCAGCAATACATGGTACTGGCCACCACTTTCTTCAACAATTGTCATCGCCATTTCTATTATAGGCCCAAAAGATGTCGGTCCTGTAAAAGATATATACGGTTGATAATTTGATATGCCATATGCAAGTGTCGCGAAATCAACATAATTAGCTAGGGATATTAGTGACATATAACACTTACCAGAAAGTCGAAGTTCGGGAACTATCTCTCTATATCGTCTCAATACATCCTCAAATCCTTGACAAAAACTCGAATCCGAGTAAAAACTGAATACACTTTGATCATGTGTCGAGGCTACAAAACACGACCATGAAGCCAATGACACAATAATTAAATTAGTTATGACTACAAAATACAGTAGTAATCAATCAAAAAAAATGAGGCCTCAATTTAAGCTTAATTATGTGCCTAAAGGAGTGTATCAGTCTTTTACTAGTTGTAACAAATAAGATACAAAGTATGAACGTACGTACCATCTCCAAACCCAAGCATGGGATTAAGTTATCCTCATCAAAAGCCGATAGTGTTTGCCCAATGATGAATATTGCTTGCTCATACGGATTTTGAAACGTTCCAACGCTATGTAAGCTTCGGTTGTTGAATGAATGTTTTCCTATTGTTAATAAATGTAAGTTTGTACAAGGATGTTAATTTTAGTGACCAAAAGAGGCTATAAGTTAGTGACAACAAAGGTAGCGACAAAATTTACGCTAATCAGGATACTAACCTGTCCATTCATTGCTCTTGGTGAAGTCGATACCAACAATAAGATTCGACGATTCAAGCCCAGCATTAGCTAGAGCCTCAGTAACCTAGACAATAACAAACAAATTAATCAATAAAGATGTAAAATAATCAAAATAACACACCGTATATTTAACAACAACCGTAACTTAAGACACAAATAACCTGTTCAAGTGAATTGTAGTGATCGGGTATTATTGAATAGTTTCTATCCAACCGTCTTTGAGACAGCTGAGGTTGAAGTTGAGGCTGAGGCGCGTAATTATAAGGAACCGGGACACCATAAGGGCTTGAGGTGTTATTAGCAACGCTATTTGATCGTTGGTAATTGGAGTCGGGATAGGTTCTTATGCTCGTGTTGCTATTTGATCGTTGGTAATTGGAGTCGGGATAGGTTCTTATGCTCGGTGTTGTGACTTTAGAACTCTTGCCTCCCATTATTTAACCAAAAGCCAATTATAGTTGTTTGAAATGAAAGATATGATATGTATGAGAAACTATCTAATTGGATTAGAAAGGCAAATGCTTAATATATTTGGTTTTGTAATGTGAAGTCAAACTTCAGAATTTTAATTAAAGAAATTGCCGGGAAATTTAAAAGGATAAATTCTAGGAATCACACAATGTAACCATCGCCTTGATTAAGTCATGAAAATGATTTTGTACAAATAACAAATTTAATTTCTAGAATAAAAATATAGTTGAATTTGTCTAAATGATCTAGTTTTATATATGTTTTTAGATATAATTGTTATGTTGAGAATCTTCTAGGTTCATTTATTTTTGATGATATTGTTTTAGTAAGAGTTTTATTATTTTAATATGAGTATGTTTTGTAGAAATCAAAAGAAAAGCTAAAAATATACTAACCAGATTCAATAAAAAACTGTAGTTATATAACAATAAATAGAAACTCAAATGAGCCTAAACTAACGGGTCGGATCTATAGGCTTTTATTATCTAGCATGTTTCGTGTGAAATTTATAAAATTCTATGAGACACGCCGTGCAGGGATGGGGTGGTGTTCTCACGGTCACTAAGCCGAGGTGGCCAATACCATTGCCTACTATACACACCCCTTGTACCTATATATACTCTCTTTATGTATACCGAATGTTCTTAACTTTTTATAGTATCGACAACTTACTGAAATGATAAGGGTGCATTTAGTTGAGGGAAAACATCCTTGTTTTCTACAAAATATTTTGTGAAAAATAAGGAAAATAGAGATCGCGTTCAAATCAACGTTTTCCAACAAAATGTTTTGCAAAAACAAGATTCCCTATTTTCTAACCTGACAAAGAAAGCTACAAAACAAATTTTAGCTGTTTTTCTTTGTAACTCACAACCATACTTCCCGTTCTTCAAAATAGAAAATACAAACATCAACTAAACACGTTTTTTATATTTTCAAGTGTTTTGTGGAGATAAATTTCCGTTCCAAATTTTCACAAAACTAGAGATAAAAAAATAAAAGAATTTTTTCTCCAACTAAACGCACCATAAATATTCGTAGAAAATGTAAATAAGTAATCACGTCTAGCAATTCTCCTCAACATAGTTTAGCGAAAAGTCGTCTTTTGGCCTATTGGATCATATCATCGTACATATAAACGCTATATTTTTACAATCTGTTTTATTAGGTACATTTGATTAATTGACATGCGTGTTTGTATTTGGCATTATAAATTCACTTCAAGTTCTCTTATCAGCCATTCGATATTTCGATGAATTAAAACTCAAGTCAGGCTATAAAATAAATAAATAATAATGTCAACTTGCATGATATAATGTCTCAACGACAAAAAGATATTTAACGGGATACACTATTGGAACCCTCCCTATGATGTCAAATCATAGGGAATATTCCTTGTCACCACTTTTTCGGTCTGTGCAACATTTTTGTTAATTTACATTCAGTATTTTGACAGTTTTAAGCGTTTGGCATTATTAAACTTTATATTCTTATTCCGCGTTTTCGGGTTTATAGCAAACAAAATTATAAAAATAAAAAATAATAAAAAAATAAAAAAAAAAAAAAAACTAGGGGTCAATCTAAAAAGCAGAAGATCTTAGTCCCTAATAACCCAAATTTCATTTATTGAGATGCCAATTAAATATTATATGCCGACGTCAACTATTTTATTTATTTTTTGATAAATAATTACAGAAACCACAAATTTTATTAGTGTTTTGTTAAGATATATTTGAAGCGTTTAAATAATGGTAATATTCGTGAATGATGTCGAATAAATATATTATAAACCCTCAATTATTTCATTTGTTTATTTAATTGAGTTATGTCAATTGATGGGGATGCAAATATTCTTTAGGCTAGCCCCAATAAGGCCAATCGCCTAGTCGATCTTGTATATAGTCGATCGATTTGTATCGATCCTTGTTGTTGTGGACAAATCAATCGCCTACCATTTTGCAAGGAATGAATCGTGCAGCCGATCGAATAAACTTTGGTTTTGTGTGTGTGTTAATTATTATAAAAGGTATTTTTGTGGGGTGTATTTTTTATAGTGTAGGTTACGTTCTTGAGGCACACAATCGCGAAGGTTCTTTGGAGAGAAAGGCGGCGTGGCGTTGAAAAGTAAGAGGATTGAATCACTTCTTGAGGCGACCTTATAGGTTTTCTTAAGATTGAAGAAAGTATGAATTTGGACTACTCTATTGTTTGTATATGCCCTATATATATTTTAGGGGTTGAGTTATTAATCCCCCTATTTGGTTATTAAGACCCCCCCTCCCCCATTTTTTTTTTTTTTTTTTTTTTTAATTTTTTATTTTTATTTTATAATTTTGTTTATATCAAAAGCTATAAATCGAAAATGCGGAATCAGAATATAAAGTTTAATAAGCCAAACGCTTAAAACCGCCGTAAATCTGAACCGACAAAACCGCGTGTTGTCTTGAAAAGCGGGGACAAAGGGGACAAGGTGGCGGTAGGGGTAGGGAGGTTGCATTAGTATGACCCATATTTTAGTCAAGCCACATTTTCTAAACATGTCTTATTTCAACCCAGAATGGTAACATGCTTTGCACTAGAAATTTGGAAGGTTCAAACCGAACCGGACCGACAAAACCGACCGAACCGACAAAACCGAACCGAACCGACAACCCTTCGGTTCGGTTTCGGTTCGAAATTTCGGTTTCGGTTCGGTTCGGTTCGGTTCGGTCCGACCCAAAACCGACAAAAACATGCACAAACACACGCAAACCGGACCGAACCGACGGACCCGACACTAAACCGAACCGAACCGACCATATTCGGTTCGGTTTCGGTTTAGGCTTTTTATGGTTTTCGGTTTTCGGTTTTGTCGGTTCGGGTCGGTTCGGTTCGGTTTTGGACCGACGCTCAGCCCTACTTTGCACATTTTTTTGATAAATACTACACATAAAGTAATGGTCTTTTAATTGTATAGGTTTGTGTCAACTGTCAAGTGGATTATGTTTATCAATAATTTATCGTAACTCAATCTCTTATTAAAATAATATTTTCTTTTTCCTCCACCTACACAACTAATACATACAACCTTTTTTTTGAACGGCGGTTTTATTAGAAATTAACAATGAGCTAGAAAAGATTACAAAGAAAGATAACTAGGACATTTCATCCAATCGATCCAATCAATTTTAAATTCACATATATTAGAACACCAGGAATACGACAAATGAACAATGTCATCGAAAAGAAGCTACAAACGCGGTTGAGAAGGCCCAAACAAGACTTGATTACGAAACTTCCAAATAACCCACCACATGACGAAACAAGTACCTTCCAAAATCTCCTTAAGCTTCGACGATAACCTGATATCATTGAGCCAATCAAGCCAATCCCCATACGAATTAAAGTCATGGATATCCAACTCCCACCAACAGGCTACCTTATGCATCAAAGAACGTGCCAAATGACAAGAAAAAAGAAGGTGTGAGGATGATTCCACGGTAATACTACATAAAGGACAAAGGATAGAGGGAATGTCAACGCTTCGCAAAGAAAGGTTAAGCCTTGTAGGTAACTTATCCAAACAAACTCTCCAACCGAAAATATTAATTTTAATTGGAACCACATTAACCCATCTAGTAGGAACATCCGCCTTTGGTAACAACGAATCATCAATAAAGGAGCGAGCTGACTTCACCGAAAAATCGCCCGATGACTATAAGTTCCAAACCCAACGATCGTTACTTTGAGAAAGAATAACATGAGATAAACTGTTTCGAAGTTGAGTGTACTGAGCTTCTTCAATACCACCTCTAGGCACTCTTCTAAAGGAAGATATTAGGGACGCATCCATATTTTTTTTACCATTTATCAATAACCCAATCTAATAATATAAAATAATAAGTATTAAAAAGGAAAAGGAAAAAAAAAAAAAAAAAAAAACAACTATCCATTTGTGGGTTGCCATATAGCAGATTGAAGGTTGCCAACTTGGGTTGCCATACAATCTTAGTTCGATATGAAGATTGGATGGCTTCATTAAAAAACTAATATTTTCGTATGTATACCATTCAACTGAGTTGCCAACCCACTTGATAAACATAGTCGTAATAATTACGATCTAAAATAATGACTTCTTTTATCTTATCATGCACGACAACAAAATTATGTCTCTTAACAAATAGTGGTATGGTATACGCGTAAATTAGCAGGTTTAGGCGAATGTTGTTAAATGATTTTCTAGCGAATATTGCTTAATAATTTTCTATAATAAATGATACTTATAGAGATTATAGAGATTGTGTATTCGTGTTGTGAAATTGTAAAAAATTAGTATGCAATATTATTATATTTAAATTTAAAAAATTATTAATTTTAGCTATAAACATATTAAATTCATTATACTAGTTAATTTTACTAGACGACTTTTACTATTCATTTTACTATTTACCGTTACTATTCACTTTTTACTATTCACTCCTTAATTTTTATTTCACATTCTCGTAAGATAAATTATTTTAGTAATGACACGAGAGTTCGACAATCGTTAGATCTTTTTCGCAAAAGTTATTAAGAAAACATCGTTTTAAAGTTTCATTTTGGTGAACACCATTTCAACATCCAGCATAACGAAAACCGCCTCGACAATTTTCCCGCATCGATTAATTTTAGATCACTCATGATTAATTAGAAATTTTTCATTTAAATGTTACCTAATAGACCACGAGCCAGACGAGACTAAACTTACGTTTTATACAATTCTACGTGACCGAGACTTAACCATTCTCCTTTGTATTTTCTAAGATTTTTAGAAACTTTTACATTTTGGAAAAGTCAAACATATTTCCTCCTCCTTTGACCATAAAGAAATTAACCTTGTCGTTCTACATTTTGATTAAATCGCGTAACTTTTAGACTTCACGATAATCGCTAAGTTATCCCACGCGTCTGACGAAAACCACATTTTGACATCTCATATCACTTTTATACTAATTTTAGTCTACTCTAAATAAATTCACGGTCATTTCCCTGAAATCTCGTTCTTTTCTGATAAATTGCATTTTACGCGTTTTTGACCCGTGTTTCCAGCTTTAAGCAGCGTTTTTGCACCCAATGAGACTTATCACCCATTTTATATTTTTAGATGGAGTATAATGATAAGTTTAATCATTTCTACAAGTTTCTTATTTTTACGATACCCGATTTTACGTTTCATGAATTAAATACTTACCGTTAGCGATTTTCGAAACTAAAACTCACTCCGTAAACACAAGATGAAAAACCAAAACTCTTAACCTCCTCATGAGGCTTCTCAAGGAAGCCTCCTAGACACATGGTTTGATCATGGCCATTCATTCCTAAGTTCTTGCCAAGTATATAACTTAACCATGGTTAGTTTTTAACCTAATATGTAGTTAACTATTTTTCTCATCCTATAAATACCAAGCTAAAACCTTCATAATTTCTTGCACCACACCTTCTTAACATCTAAAGCCCTAAACATAAGGCATTTCTTATAGATCTTGTAAGAACATTCATGTGTTTTGAAGAAAAACTAGCATTTGATCTTCGTTCTTGGAAGTTTTCAAGAAAAAGTCGTTATAATCTTCAAATAACTTCAAGTCTCCAAAAGGCGTCGTTATAATCTTCTTTTCTTCTTGGGTTCTCAAGAAAGCGTTGTTATAATCTTCTAATAGCCTTGGGTTTTCGAAGATTGCAAATTCTAAGTCGAAGCTCCGCTAATATTTTATTTTTCCATAATACTCAAGCATTCTATTTTAAGGTAAGTATACATAAGACTCAAACTTATTTAAATACTTATAAACTTGGTTAGTTTATTTATTGTAATTATAAACTCTTAATATATCATATAATCAAGTAATCAAAATACATGTTTTACGTATTAAGCACTACAACACTAGGGAACTTCATGTGAGGGGTTCATTTGGGTAAACGGATCGACGAGTTCTTTGGATTCTGAATTAAAGTGTCCTAGCTCCTCGAGCGTTCTTGCATGACCTCTGAATTATGATGGCCCGAGCGGTAGTCTGAGATATACAAACTAAAACAATTTCTATTAACAAACATACAAATACTACTTCATGATCACTATAATGGCATATATAGGCTCGTTCATGTTTTCTTAGGCATTATTCTGAACCTAAGAGTTGACATCATATTCTAGGTTACACGTAGAGACTTCCAGACTTATCCATCGATTCCGTTATACGTTGTGATATCATTTTTAAGGTGAGTTTCATAGCCCCTATTTTTATATGTTTTGAATTACTTTTGGGGGAGATACATGCTCAACTATTTTCATTTACTTTCACAAGTACTCAAAACTTTTAAGGATTGCCGTGAGTTCTTAGCCCCGTTTTTATACTTGTTTTAACTCTTTGGGGGAGATACATGCTCAAACACTTTCTTTATACTTTCACAAGTACTCTAAACTTTTAAGGATTACCGTGAGTTCTTAGCCCTGTTTTTATACACGTTTGAAACTTTTGGGGGAGATACATGCTCAACTACTTGCTTTTACTTTTACAAATACTCAAAACATTATACTTGATTGTATTATACTTGATTGCGTTATACTTGATTGTGTTATACTATGGTTGAAAGTCTCCCAACATACACGGAGCAGTCCCCTCGTTCGGATGATAAGTCTTCCAACATACACGGAGCAGTCCCCTCGTTCGCATGATAAGTCTCCCAACATACATGGAGCAGTCCTCTCGTTCGGATGATAAGTCTCCCAACATACACGGAGCAGTCCCCTCGTTCGCATGATAAGTCTCCCAACATAAACGGAGCAGTCCAACCTGAAAGTCTCCCTTATCGGCGGAGCAACACTAAGTGCAATAATGTGAACTATTATGACCGTATGTGTGTGACTATAAAATGTACTATATTTTAGCGATGGGTTGTAAACACACAGGTTGCAAGTTTTGTATGGGCGGAACTTGGGCCGAGTGGATTACAATGCCTTTCTTTGTGTGAACATTCTTTAAAGGTTTTCAACTTATTCAAAACAAACTCTATGAACTCACCAACATTTGTGTTGACACTCTTTAGCATGTTTATCTCGGGTCTTAAAGCGATAGCTAGAGTTTGAAGCATAGAGTCGCATACGACATGTTTTGAAGACTTTATACATTCGTATTTAATTTTTAGCTAGAAAATATATTAGGATACCCGCAATAAGGTGGCTCGATCGACTTATGTGAACGATTTGAACTCGATCGCCTTTGTGTGGCTACTCATTCGACCAAGAGTTTTTACAAATGAGGGTCGTGTAAACGATCGAATGTTTCTCCACTTGCTTATAATTTAAATGTATTATTACTTGGGTAAAAGTAAAAAAATGATCATGGTCGTTTTTACTGAGGCACCCAATTGCCTGAAGGTCGTTTGAGAAAAAAGCTGACGTGGCAGAGAAAATGAGAGGGATTGGGATCTACTGTGTCCAGCCTTAAGGTGCATCTAAAAGATTAGGGATGCATATAATTTAAGTCAATGCATCTCTAATGTGTGATTATAGTTATTTCTCATCATTCTCATTTTAAAATTTCTTCTCATTTGATTTTAAGTCATATTAAATAATCATAACTAGATAGTTTACTAATATAGTAATATGTCACCCAATAATAATTAAATTTGAGATCTGTTCCAATTTGGTTACTCGAACTTTATATCAATCATAAAAATTATCAAAATTTCAAAACTCTTTTATTGTGTAAATTTTTAAAAATTGTGTGCTTAAAGTATCCATATATCCAAAATAACCGGTTTATAAAGAAGAGTTGAATTACATGATGCTATATGTCACAGTTGGATCTTTATAATACCAAAATTACACCGTATGACTTCACAATGAATGATTACAAGAACTAATCACTATAGATACATTACAATATATTTGCGACCATTCAATCTGAATTCTGAAGTATGGTTTATCTGACTATAGCTAGAGCAACAAGCACACCAATGTTTTTTCGGTTCCGGACTTATTATAACAACACTAATCTGTTCTCAATTAGGTTCCCGCATGTTGGACACAACATAAGATCAACTCCACACTCGCAACATGTCTGCAAATCACCAATAAACATGGGTATAATTAGAAACTTAATATAGGGTGGCAAAATGAAGGTTGAGCTAGTTGTGTTAAGCTCACCTGATGCCCACAATCGAAAGCCATGTCCTTCGGGTTCCTATGACACACCGGGCAAACCTAAAACACACCAATCTTTACACTCACTATGGATGCATTATGCATATGTAAAGATCTATTTATTACACATATAGTGACCACTTACCTTATGGTCATAAGTCGAATTGGAAGATGGAGATGGCATCTCATTTACACCATAGCGATGAACACTTGGATTCCTTAACATGGAATTTACACCACAAGGTGGAGGAAGAGGAACCGTGTTAGGTGCATGACCCGTCCTGACCCTGTCGGAAAAATAAAGGTAAGTACAAACTATTAGCATATCGCAACCTATATCGCTGCTAGTGGATACTATATTAGATATATGTTTGGAACTTAACAAATGAAAATATATATGACGATTTTTTCGTTACTTAGAGGCTTTTTGAGATTGCTTATTTTTAAGTGGTTAAAAACTTTGAAGGTACCAAGCTACTTACTCTCGGATAAGCAGATATGCACTTAAAAAAAATCCAAACACCCTCATATTTTTTTATTTGGTAACAATTGTTTGTGACCTTTTGGCCAATTAATCACGTTGTTTGAGCCCGTCGCAGACTCAAACCGTGTAAAGATGCAATTTGTTAAACATTTTACCACAGAATATTTATTTATTTGTTGTATGTGTATATCAATGCTAACAAACGTCTAATTTTACCCGAGTAAGCCGAGCTCCAGGGTTGCTTTGTACTGAGAAGGTATTTCCATTAACGCGGTTAAAGCAAATTCTGTTGGTTTCTTCAAAGCATCCATATTTTTCGACATAATTTCTGTAAAATTCACAAACTAGCAACAAACAAGAACAAATTCATTACAAGAACACAAGAAAGATAAATATAGAATGTTTTTTCTTGATCGTTTTTGTTGCGAACCTGAATATTGTCAAAGATACGAGAAGGTATATTGTCATCGAATTCCTTCATCATGTCCCATGGACCGTCGCCAACCCCAACCACTATTATCGACAACGGGTAATTACTACAATGATAAAAAATAAATAAAATGAGAATCTTTCATGGCAAAATGGTCACTATAAGGACGCTGATTGAATGTTACCTTGCTTTCACGATGGCGTCTATTGTGCTTCGTTCTTGCGAACTGAGCTGGCCGTTCTCGGTATCCACACTTCTAGTTACCTATAAAACAAAGCAAAAGATATTAGCTAGTTTTTCTTTAAGATGGCTGACGTAGGGTTCTACCGACTGTTTTGGGTCGTTGGTAAGAAACATTTTTAATTGATCACCTGACCGTCAGCAATAATCAGCAATACATGGTACCGGCCACCACTTTCTTCAACAATTCTCATCGCCATTTCTATTATAGGCCCAAAAGATGTAGGTCCTGTAAAAAATATAGTACGGTTGATACTTTGATATGCTATATGCAAGTGTCGCGAAATCTACATAATTAGCTAGGGATATTAGTGACATATCACTTACCAGAAAGTCGAAGTTCGGGAACTATCTCTCTATATCGTCTCAATACATCCTCAAATCCTTGACAAAAACTCGAATCTGAGTAAAAACTGAATACACTTTGATCATGTGTCGAGGCTACAAAAACACGTTCATGAAGCCAATAACACAATAATTAAATTAGTTATGACTACGAAATAGTAATCAATAAAAAAAATGAGGCCTTAATTTTGTGCCTAAAGAAGTGTATCAGTCTTGTAACAAAAGAGTGCCACTTCTATTTAAAAAAAAAAGTTTAGATTGCTTGCTTAAATAAGATACAAAGTATGTACCATCTCCGAACCCGAAGCATGGGATTAAGTTGTCCTCATCAAAAGCCGATAGTGTTTGCCCAATGATGGATATTGCTTGTTCATACGGATTGTGAAACGTTCCAACGCTATGTAAGCTTCGGTTCTTGAATGAATGTTTCCCTGATTTGGTTAAGAAAAGTAAGCGTTTACAAAAATGTTACTTTTAGTGACCAAAAAGGCTATAAGTTAATGACAACAAAGGTATAGTAGCGACAAAATTTACGCCAATCAGGATGCTAACCTGTCCATTCATTGCTCTTTGTGAAATCGATACCAACAATAAGATTCGACGATTCAAGTCCAGCGTGAGCCAGAGCTGCAGTAACCTAGACAACAGAAAACAGATTCATCAATAAAGATGTAAAATGAGTAAAAAAGATGCGCATATTAGCGATTTAGCGACAACTGTAACTTAAGACACAAGTAACCTCTTCAAGTGAATTGTAGTGATCGGGTATTATTGAATACTTTCTATCCAACGGTCTTTGAGACAGGTGAGGTTGAAGTTGAGGCTGAGGCGCGTAATTATAAGGAACCGGGACACCATAAGGGCTTGAGGTGTTATTACCAACGCTATTTGATCGTTGGTAATCGGAGTCGGGATAGGTTCTTATGCTCGGTGTTGTGACTTTTGAACTCTTGCCTCCCATTATTTAACCAAAAGCCGATTAAAGTTGTTTGAAATGAAAGATATGATATGTATGAGAAACTATCTAATTGGATTAAAAAGGCAAATGCTTAATATATTTGGTCTTGAAATGTGAAGTCAAATTTTAGAATTTCAATTAAAGAAATTGCCGGGAAATTTTAAAAGGATAAAGCTAGGAATCACACAATGTAACTATCGCCTTGATTAAGTCATGAAAATGATTTAATGATTTATGTACAAATAACAAATTATCTAGAATAAAAATATAGTTGAATTTGTCTAAATAATATAGTTTTATATATGCTTTTAGATATAAATGTTATGTTGAGAATCTTCTAGGTTAATTTATTTTTGATGATATTGTTTTAGTAAGAGTTTTATTATTTAATATGAGTATGTTTTGTAGAAATAAGAGGAAAAACTAAAAATATATTAATTAGATTCAATAAAAAGCTGAAATTATATAACAATAAATAGAAACTAAAAAAACCTATATACTAAATGCTAAACGGGCTTAAATTATGGGGTGGTGTTCTCGCGGCCACTAAGCCGACGTGGCCAACACCATTGCCGCCTACATACCCTTTGTACCTATTACGTATACTGCCTGTTCTACCGTATCAACAATTTACTCAAATGATAAATATTCGTAGAAAATGTAAATAAGTAATCACATCTAGCAATTCTTCTCAACATAGTTGGTGAAAAGTCATCTTTTGGCCTATTGTATCATCGTACATGTAAACACTATATTTTACAATCTGTTTTATTAGGTACATTTGACTAATTAATTGACATGCGTGTTTGTATTTGGCACTATAAATTCACTTCAAATTCTATTATCAGCCATTCGATATTTAGATGAATTAAAACTCAAGTCAACTTGCATGATATATGATGTCTCGACGACTAAAGGATATTTAATGGGAGGCCAATTAAATATTATATGCCGACGTCAACTATTGTATTTATTTTTTGATTTTTGATAAGTAACGAGCAAATTTGCCCGCGCGTTGCTGCGGGGATGGTTTATCGATGCATAGAACATCTGTGATAATGCATATGTAGGTTCAATTGCTGTTGGCAAAACCTTACAGCAGAAATATCATGCGTCGAAACTCGAAAGGCAACAAATTTTAGTACAAATCTGGGTATCTCCATTAACATTACGCCCAATAATGACACATGAGGTTTAAATTGAGATTTTTAAATTGATGTAGCTGGTATTGACAATATAATAGTGCCCCTGACCCACCATACTCGAAAGTTAATTGGCTTAAATATCTAACATTTCAATGTTTCGCAAATTTATGAATTATATATACAATCAACTACTTATGTGTTAAAGATTGAAAGGCATCACTTTTTTTAATATAGAAACAATATATAATAGAATTGAAGATTTTCATGTTGCGATCATATGACATCTAAAATATTAATAAAGAGAAAAGTTAACGTGCATTGCTAAGTTAAGAGATCTCATATAGGGCCTTATTAACCTACATCGCTAAGATAAATGGAATCTGTGAGACTGTTGCAAGTAATAATTTTTCTAAGCAGAAACAGAAACACACTTTTCACATTTACCATGATGGTGAACAAACACAATTTTTGAATGAAAAGAGCATACCAAGAACAACCGGAGCCAGAAAGAGCCATAAAGTAACGGATATTCACTGTCTAAGAATAAATCGAGAAGCAGCAGCATTGAAGAACGGCTCAAGGGCTATTCATCATAAACAAACTTTTTTTTATCACCAATCAGTTTTTTCATTCAAGAATTCATTTACATGTATGTTATTCATGTTGTCTACCTATAATGGTGTTACTGTTCATTCAAGAATTGAAGGTAAGCATGCACATAAAATATTCATACAATATTACTCACCTTGCAGCTTTACAATGTTCAGTTGCAAATCTTGAATTGCAACATTAGTTGGAACTACCTGATCATTCTGAAAAGGACAGTCGATCGATGAGGTTGCTTTAGATTTATTGCGAATCTTGAACTGTCTACAATAGGAGGTGGATGCTTTTGGAACGAAGGTGCTTTAGATTCAGCCATGAATTAATCTGTCCTTGTTTTTTTTACCATGACCGGAGGCATATCGACTGGTGGGATCAAAGGCAGCTGCTAGTCGTTGGCATCCACACCACTTCACTGGAGCAACGATGATTCCAACGTCAACGAATGTGTATCGATACTACCTGCAAAGAAAAGAACGCAACCTTTTTTAACTAATTTAAATCAGTAAAAATGCAAATTAAAACTTTAAAATGCCAAGTTCTTTAGTTGCAATTACCATTACCAATTATACGGGACCCATTAATATATTATGCTACTTGTAGGGGTGTTTGGGTAAGCGCATAGCTAAAAGTGTATGTATATTTGGATAGTCTTGATCCAAAGGATTATACCTATTAGCTTATTTATCCCGAAACCCGTGAGCCTTCGAAATAAGGTTAGCCAAATATCTTGAAAGTGATTAGTACTTATTTCAAAATGCAATAACCCATTACGTACCTAAACTATAATTAGCCAAACACACTGCTACTATAGTGGTTAATGATATCAGTTAAAAAAATTTAAAAATATTCATTATCATGTGAAAAACTTGATCTCCACTTTGAAAGAACCCCCGTGAAGTCGGATTCAAAACTGACAAAATATGAGGCAAATCTTTATTTTCAACCAAAAGTACTTCTGTAGCAGCATTGAACGGATCTCCGATTGTTTGAAAGACACAGATTGAGAAGATCAATGACAGTAAGATAAGCGGTTGAGTAAAAAAAAAAGCAATTTCATACACTATCGAAATAAGCAGAAATAATATAGGAAATGGTTTTTTTAACGGGTTCTGACCCGGGAAAAGATATACCTCATAATTCGCTTTTAAGTACACGATTTCTCCACCATTTAGAACAAAAATTGGAAGCTTGTCTTTCCATTCTTTACTCCTTATCGCTTAGGTATCAATCTCATTCACAAATCTAAAAAAAACACAATATGCTACTTCTTACGAACACAAAACCATTTATTACCGAGATGAAATAATGAGAACTTTGTATACCTATAATAAAATTCAGATGATAATCCGTTATTTTGCTGAATTGCCATGAAACACAGCTACAACAAATCAATTGACGTCTTGGTTTGGTTTTCTTCTATGGCTTTAAACTCGAACTCATCAACGTTTCCTGCCTTTCTACCCATTTTGTCCCGATAAGTCTCGCTCCAAGCAGTTGAAAAGTTATTTGTACCTTTTGGTTTTGCCGAATATGACCCTGTTGCAAACATAGTAGTTTTTTTGCTTCATTACCTGACCATACTCTTCCTGCCAAAAAAAACCGTAAACCCTCAACTCAATTGAACACTCACGCAACAATCAGAGAGGCAAAAAACAGAATCCATCTTCACTAATCAAATAAAAATCTAATCTTTAACATTCAATCATCAAAAGCGGTCCTGACTCACAAAACAAAAAGTACCCATTATTCCAAAAGCGGTCCACCATAGCAATAAAATCTAATAATAAAATATGATTAAACCTTCGCTTTATTAGGTTGTGCACCGCTTTCTTGAGCCCGTCGGCACCGTGATCTGTTTCCCATCACATATAAGAGACCAATTATCACTCGGAGATAGTGGTGATTCCATCTTCACTCTTGTTACACACAAATCGAGATATGAATGATGAGTACCTGAGAAGGAGATAGAAGAGTTGATTCTGATGCACCCATCACCAATTACAAAGCGCCGGTCACGGACTTTGCACCGGCACTAACGGGGGCTTCTTCATATAAAAATCTAACCATCATTAATCGTGTTTTTCCTTTTCCCTCTTTTACAGGTTTGTGATTTTTTATGATCTTGATTTTGCTATTCTACTTTGTTGATGGCGAGGATTTTGGGAGAAGCTTGATGATGGTTCTGGAATTTTGTTGGGGAGAAGAGATGAGTGATGATTTTAACAAAAGCCAAGGTCGGTGCATGTTTAATTTGTGTATGTACGCCGCATTTATACATTCGTATTCACCTTGTACACATCTGTGAACAGTAAAAGGCTAACCACACTTTAGCCAATAAAGGGGCGCCACATACTTGTAAACATGTATTATACCATTAATAAGCCAATGGCCATGTGACACCACTGCATGTATAAGTCGAATTTGTGTACGATGCCAAAACGGCTATTAGCATATATAGATAATTACAAAAAGATGCTCGAGGGACAAATCACACACCACAAATTTTATTAGTGTTTTGTTAAGGAGAAAAGTTCAATACGAAACAACATTTATCTAAAGAACAAATAACAAGATCTCAACCATCCATCTTTCTTTCATCCAACGGTTTAGATTAAAATAAACAAATCCCGTGGGATTTTTCTTTTTACGAATCCCGTGGGATTTTTTTACGAATCCCATGGGATTTTTTTATGAATCCCGTGGGATTTTTTTACGAATCTCGTGGGATTTTTCTGGACGGAAATTTTGAAAAAAGAGTTCGTCTTTTACGAATCCGTGGGATTTTGTGCGAATCCGTGGGATTTTTATACGAATCCCGTGGGATTTTTTTACGAATTCCGTGGGATTTTTATACGAATCCCGTGGGATTTTTCTGAACGAAAATTTTGAAAAAAAAGTTCGTCGAAAGTATATAAAAGTGCATATCAATAGAAAGATGATTTTTTTCGTCGCGATGGTGTATTTTTGTAGCTTGAAGATTTCTGGTTTGCGAGATATGTTGTTTTTAAAAAGGGTGGAAAGTGGGTTTATAAATTACATTTTTACCCTTCCTTTGTTAATTTTTGTTTTCATCTCATCCATTGGATGAAAAGAAGATCAATGGTTGAGATCTTATTATTTGTTCTTTAGATTAGATGTGTTTTGTATTGATCTCACCTCTTTTGTTAAGATATATTTGAAGCGTTTAAATATGGGCTAAAGGTAATGTAATGTATTATATTTGTCACTTGCATTTTTTATATGTATCAAAAATTTCTTTTTTGTTATTTTATGTACTAAACTTGATTTTATTATATTTTTTTGTACTTTATAATAACTATGATACATATAATAGCAAAAAAATGAGAGACAAAGTACACAAAAAATACAGTAAAATCAAGTTTAGTACATATAATAACAAAAAATATTGTTTTATACATATAAAAAATGCAAGTGACAAGTATGATACATTATAATGCCGTTAGCCCTTTAAATATTAGTGTTATTCGCGAATGATGCCGAATAAATATATTATAAGTTGCCTTCAATTATTTCATTTGTTTATTTAATTGAGTTATGTCAAATGATGGGGATGCAAACATTCTTTTTGGTTTTCTTAAGACTGAAGAAAGTATGAAGTTGGATTACTCTATTGTTTGTATATATGCCCTCTATATATTTTAGTAAAGCCACATTTTGAATTAAAAATGTCTTATTTCAACCCAGAATGGTGACATGCTTTTAAATCTTTTTGATAAATAAAAGTATTGGTCTTTTAATTGTATAGATTTGTGTCAACTGTCAAGTAGTAACTACGATTTAAAATAGGGCAAATCGCATAAAAAGATAATCATCTTATATTCAATTTCAATTAAAGGTACTATTCTTTTTTCTTCTCAATTTAAGGTACCCGACTTTTTTTTTGAGCCGATTTAGGTTTTTTTCTAACTTCCGTTAACTATTTCGTTAGTAAATTACATGTTTGGTCCTTGAGTTTGTATAGGCATTTCATGTTTGGTCTATTTTCATCCGTTTTCATACGCTTGCATACGTTTTCGTCCTTTTTTACACGTTTTCGTTCGTTTTTCCACGTTTTCGTCTGTTTTTCCACGTTTTCGTCCGTTTTTACACGTTTTCGTCCGTTTTTGCACGCTTACATGCATTTTACGTTTCGTCCGTTTTACGTTTCCATCTGTTTTACGTTTCGCCCATTTTGCGTTTTCTTAGTGTTTACGTTTAAATCCGTTTTTGCGTTTGGTTCGTTTTGCGTTTTCATCTATTTTTTACACGTTTTCATCAATTTTTACATGTTTTCATCTGTTTTAAACGTTTTCGTCCGTTTTTACGCGTTTGCGTTTGTTTTAACACGTTTCCATATGTTTTTGCACGTTTTTACACGTTTCTGTTCATGTTTTTACACGTTTATGTGCACGTTTTTACACGTTTATGTGAAAAACGTGTAAAATAGACGAAAACGTGTAAAAACGGACAAAAATGAACCAAAACGTGCAAAAACGGACGCAAACGTGCAAAAATGGAAGAAAAAGTGCATAAATGGACGGAAACGTATAAAAACAGACAAAAACGTGTAAAAACATATAAAACGTGTAAACCCGACAAAAGCAGGCGGCGTGTAAAACAAACGCGTGCAAAAAAACGGTAAAAACGTAAAAAGCGAAAACATATAAAAGCGGACGGCGTGCAAAAACGGACGAAAACGTGTAAAAGCGAGCAAAACGTAAAAATGATATAAACGTGCAAAAGCAGATGAAACGTGCAAAACGGACGGCGTCAAAACGTACAAAAGCGTGTAAAAGCGGACGAAACGTATAAAAGCGGACGGCGTATGCAAGCGTTTGAAAGCGGACGAAAATAGACCAAACATGAAATGCCTATACAAACTCAAGGACCAAACATGTAATTTACTAACGAAATAGTTAACGGAAGTTAAAAAAAACCTAAATCGGCTCAAAAAAAGTCGATGACCTTAAATTGAAAAAAAAAAAAGACTTTAATTGAAATTGGACATAAGATGAGTCCCTTTTTATGCGATTTGCCCTTTAAAATAACGACCTTTTCATCTCTTATCATGCACGACTCCAAAATTATGTTTATAAAAAAATACTAGTATAATATCGGTATAAAGCGGTTCAGAGATGAATATTGTTTTAACAACATTTTGATTTTATGTTTTTTTTTTGAATATTATTTAGCGATTTTTATAATTGATGATATTTTTAAGAGATTGTGTGTACGTGTTGTGATTGTGAAAAATAATATGTTATTTTATCATATTCAAATTTTAAATTTATTAGTTTTAATTATAAGTATATTAAATTCATTATATATTAGTTACATTATATTTTATTATTGTAACATCCAAATTAATGTGCATTTAGGGTATTTTTATAATTTATTTGAATTAATCTAAACTACATATAATAGAGAAAACACTCTCTTTACAAAAGTCTTAAAATTAAGACATACAATATATAAAGCTTTTGATACAAATCAATTAAAAACACATCTTAAAATTAAAAATACAACATCAAGCACACTTATTAATGTTATTTTAAAAACACTCTTATAATGAAAAATACATGTTTTATTATACACACTGTATAAATAAATAATACATAAAAAGCTTTATACAATTTATATGTTAACAAGTTGATGTACATATTATTTTGAAAACCGGACCAGGGTAACGGGTACAACCGGGATTCGGAGTCGCTATCGGTTCAACTAGCCAATAAAAGTCGTTCAAAAACAAAACGGAGTGAACTAGTCGGAACTGGTAAAAAGAGTGAACTAGTAAGTGCCTCTCGATTAATCAGTTTGTCATTGTTATTTTGTTGACGCCTAAACTTTAATCACATGGTACTCGTCGCTGCAACGCGTGAATACCTGCTACTTACTAATAATATAAGATGAGTTAACTTAATTTTTTAAGACTTTTAAGGATAGGAAATCTAAAAAAAAGGAGTAGAGATATTAATAGTTCACTAAAACTAAATTACGTTACACATTTGTGAATTGACATCGGCTTTTGGAAAAAACATAAACATATGTCGAAATGTTTCATTTTACCTGAAAAAAATATGTAAAAGCTATAAAACTAAAAAAAATAAAAAATAACCCGGAATATTTACCTTAAAAAAGATTAAGTCAATCAAATTATAAGAAAAAAATTAGTAGATCACATAAAACTTGAGAAAAATTAAATAAAAAAAAGTGTAAATTATTTCTACTCTTCCCATCTCCTTTTCCTGTCAACACTTTTAGCGACCAAAATCATCTTGTTTTCGGTTGTCACCTTCTAGTGACGCATTTTTTAGCGACCAATATCCCACTCGGAGGTGCACTTACTACAAATTTACAATGCCCATACAACCAATACGAGTACCGAAAAAATCCACCAAGATTTGATGTTGTACGAAGAAAACTCCTTGCTTCAAACATGATTCGATCCGTTCGTATTTGCTCGTTCAAAGCTGCAACGTGTTTTCTCGTAAACGGGACTTGACTACTGATCATATGAACATCGCGAAGCTTGTACCCTCTTGGTGACACAGATAAAGGGTCGACGTATTTAGCAGCAATAAGAGTACCCTCGAAGTAAAGATTTACGACCATATAACGAAATTCCACATTTACTTTTTTATTCGGGTTTGTGAAATTTGCTAGTAAAGTCATGTCCCCGTTAAGAAGGTACCCGAGATCAAGATATGCCGCATTAAGGCTTGCACTCGATATATCGAATTTAGGGTAATGTGGGCGGTAAGCAAGGTATATTATCAAAAGGATTAAGGCTCCGAGAATTATAATGATCCAAAATAAAGCACAACATATAGCAATTAGCCACGCTAGGCCTTTAGTTTTTCGCTGTGGTGGGACCCGCAGAGGCGGGGACGGGTAGTGAGATACGCCTGGGCCATGATGGGTAGTGGGTGTTGGCCGCGAGTGTGGTAGACCCCCTGGAAGTGGGGTCGGGTAGGGAGATACGCCCGGACCATGGTGGGTAGTGGTTGGTGGCTTTGAATGTGATGGGCCTTTTGGAGGTATTGATCCACGTGTTGGTTTTGGTATTGGTGTCGGTACTGGTGAAGGAGATGATATTGGTAAACGGGCACTTGGTTCTTGTGAATGCGGTACATTTGGACCAACGGGAGGTGACGATTGATACGGCGGAGATGGTCTAAACCGTTGTGGTAATTGTGCTAGCGGAATAGTTGGATCGTCGGGGTCATGGGGTTGGGCGTATTGTTGGGTTCGGGGCTGAAAATGAGGGTTGGTCTCACGTGATTGATACATAGCTGAGTCGAAATTGTTAGACTAGCAAATGTGAATGATGTGCAAGTTATGAATAATAATGAGGTAACCTTGAAATAAAAAGTAAAGAATAAAACAATTGTTAAGCATGCAAGGCAAGTATTATACCCAGCCTATCCCATTAACAAAGTAACATGATAAAGTAGTCCATTAGCTTAAATCTCAACTTACTTATTTTTTAAGATAAGCACTTTAAAATAAGCAATATTAAGCAC
>CM040241.1:36439629-36505674 GCA_022545495.1 Chrysanthemum lavandulifolium | reverse complement strand
CCTTTAACACTGATATTTCAATTCCACATAAGCTTACAATCATGCAATAGCATAAAAAGGTTACTGTTGATAAAAAAGTTACTGTTGAAAATTGACTTTTTTAGTCAATCTATAATAGTTACATACACTCAAATAAAATTCCCAAAGTGATATATTTCTTGAGTTTTTAGCCATTGATCTTCGGCGTAACCATGGTTCAAGACAATTTTTAACTTTTCGACTGTCGTTTCTCAATCAAGAAAAACCCAAATAGCGAAACCAAAGCAAAACCGAGAAGCAAATGGATGCAATATCCAATGAAGCATGGCGACCACTTATTCCTTGAATCCTAAACAAGTTTTCGGTCTTCTTATCATTTGTGGTTTGCCCATAAGCTATCTCTTCGCCGTTAGAATTATAAGCATAAGCTCTCACGAAATATGTAGCCGTAGGTGTGTCTTTCTCGATCTTCCACCTAAACCCTTCAACGTTCGTTTCATAAGGCTTGTCGTAAATAGTGAATTGACATGTTTTGTCTTTCTTTAGGTTGTCGACTGTTTTTCTCCATTTTCGGTCCACTTGGCTTATGGGTGCGTAACATAGCTTCACCTCCATTTTCTTGTAAAGTCCATTGGTTTGGTTCGCAACAGTTTGGTTTAATCCAAATGTAAGAACTATATCGTTTTCACCGGCTTTTAAAACTGCAAGTTACATGCAGTAAAAATTTGTTTCTTCACGTACTAAATATACTTAAGTTACAAGAGTAAGGATCAAATAAGAAGTCAAAGTAAAATGAGAAGAATGAGAAATAACCAAAGACGCACATTTCAGATGCATCTACAATAAAATTTTCGTTCTTCATTTGAAATGTGTGGCTGAAAACATTTCTCATTCTTCTTATTTTTATTTTTTTTCTTAGTGGATCAAATATTTTTGGTAACCATATACTTAATTCTAGCTAAGTAATTTATGCCATAACCAGATTTCTATTAGCAATCATGTTTGTTTCACTTTTTATATTCATTTCATAGATAAAAAAATATAACATTAAGCTTCTTCCTAGTGCGGTTTTATTAATTTCGCGTAATTTGCAAATAAATTGAATTATAAACAACGAAACCATCAAATACGCGCTAAAACACATAAAAAAAAGTACAAACAAAACACGTTTAGGTTCGCTAATATATACCTTGACCTTCCGTAGGAGAGGCGACGACGGAAAGAGACCGTGGCAAGGACGAAAAAAGCACATCTCCATTAGTAACACTTGACAAGAAGCATAAAATAAGAGAAGCTTTGAGCAAAAAGGATTTCATTTTTTTGTGTATAATGAAAATCCATAGAGTTTGGAGAGTTTATGAGTGGTGTTGATTTTGTGAAGTCAAACTTTGCAATGTGGTGTAAAGTCAAAATTGTCACCTTCAAGACTTTAGACTTTAGTGACCATAGTTGATGGCCCATGGTTGATATATACTTGTGGTGTCCAAAGTCTCACGTAAAATGTATTTTTTTTATGACACCAAAATTCAATATTTTTGGGCCTTTATGAGCTTTATTGTTTTCATTTTTCTAAATAGTGATGGTTGATTTTGGATCTTTTACATGTGTCCTTTATTTTTTGCAAGCTTTACCTTCTTTTGAATAGGACATCTATATCTATATTACTTATAATGTATTTTGTATCTTTCCTTTTATTAATTTTTAAGATTTTTCAATATAAAACTTTTAAGCAATCTGAGTAAAAACCATAAGTTCTGTTATTTGAAACACAAATAAAGCTAAAAATAAATAAAATCTTATTCAACATATCTGATTAATACACTATTTAATTTACTCATTCACAAAATATCTGATATTTACTCACAATGTATAATCTAATCTAATTTCTTAAAGCAACACTTAAAAATTGCGCCAACCGAGTCGCCGCCGTTTCTGACGTGAGGGTCGAACCTGGATTAGTCGGCTCCAAATTTGACGAAGAGTTCATCCTCGACCGATAACTCACTCATTAAAAAGCAAAAAGTGAGCAGATTCGTTATTGAAAAACATTTATAACTTTGTAAGTTTTTTTTTTTTTTTTTTTGTTAAATTTCTTACATTCACTCACTGCTTCATAGTGATATGAAAGATCTACCTAGACTGAAAATGAAAAGGAAACTAAACAAGATATCCATTATTAATATTTCTAAATTAATTGTTAAAAAAAGTATGGTAGCGTAACGTCACATTCTGAGAAAATTCGGTCGCGGGATATCCGTCATAGCGTCATGCGAAACACGCTAGTCATTAGTTAAGACTAATGACTTTTCTTGATTAACGAATTTTAATAAGCTGAATTTGTTTACTTGTAGACCTCAATGGATCAGCTTTGGGCACCTATTCACCCGACACAAATTCTTACTCATGAGTTCAAATTCTCCGACGCCAAAGGAGAGGATGAGGCTGCCGACCGAACCGAATAAAGGTCGCCGGAAAAAAATGCGGTACGACAGCGTTCACGTTGGTGTTTGGTGACGGTGACGAAGGCCGGGGAAGATTTGAGTTTCGGTTTCGGAATATGGGAATAATTTCCGTTTAGTAATAATATTCCTGGTATCCGAGGCCTTAGTACCTAATCCTCCTTCAACTTTAGGCTTACCAACATCTGACATTCGTTAGTATCTTTTAAGGAAAATGCCAAAAATAACCATTTTCACAAACATACTTCACAAAATACTAATTTTTTTTTTCAAAACGTCAAAATACCCATAAAAATCGCAAAATTTGCAATTTTTTTTTAAAATATCGCAAACTTTGCAAAATTTACAAATTTCTCTCTTTTCTTTCGGTTTTCATGCTTAACTCAAAACAATAAAGTTGTAGATATCCTTTTCTTGTTTAGTGGCTTTTGAATCACGCAAATATATATTCAGTATGAGGAAGTTATGGCCAAAATCTGTGACAACTAAGCGAGAAAAAGTTGTTGTGGTATTTTGGCCATAACTTTCTCATACGAACTTCTTTTCGAGTGATTCAAAAATCCACTAAACAAGAAAAAGGATATCTATAACTTTTATGTTTTGAGTTAAGAATGAAAACCGAAGGAAAAGGAAGAAATTTATAAAAATTCGCAAATTGGAATATTTAAAAAAAAATCGCAAACTTTGCGAATCTTATGGGTATTTTGGATTTTTGAAAAAAAAAAATTGAGTATTTTATGAAGTATGTTTGCGAAAATGATTATTTTTATTATTTTCCCATCTTTTAATACCAAAATTCTCATATTTTAGCATAATAAATAACAATAATTTGTATTGTAAATGCAAATATTGTTTAAATTTGTTATTTATCATTGTAGGCACACAAATAATGGATTCTTGAATTAAAGTACAAGATTTTTGCTGTTTATTAAAGATTATTAAAGCCCAAAAAAGTTGGCCTATCCAGGCCCAAGAAGAGCCCAAATTCGTGTTTAAATACAAAGTTATCAAACACAAAAGCCCAAAATAATACACAAGACCAACCGGCCCTTTTAGCACTTTTGGTACCAGTATTGGCGCCAATATTCTAAGGGTAGAATTGATCAATATTTTTGTTGCATTATTTAGGGATATATGCTAAAACTATTAAATCTCGACTTTTGTATGTATTTTATGATCATTTTATTTTTACATTTTTTAACTACCCGTTAATATCAAGAGGTAAATTGATCAGTGAACATGAACAAAATACACACAAAGTTGAAAATTCAAAAGTTTAGATTAAAAAAAAAAAAAAAAAAAACCTTAAAAAATGACAAGTGATGGCGTACCCTCCGTCGGTCGAAGGACTCCCTTCGACCTCGGTCAATTGCATTACGAAGACTCAAGTCTTTCTTCATAAGTCATTGGTGGCGTAAAACCATTCATCGTTGATATGGTTCTGGGTTGAGAATCGCCGGTAGAAGGCTATGCCGCCGGAGTATTCTCTTGAAGGCGCCAAGACAAAGGAGAACCTTGACTTGGTCTTCCCCAGCGTTCCCACTATTCCTTAGCTTCCCCATGGCGAGATAGTGGGATGAAGCCTAGCGGTTACCACAAGCCGGGGGCGCCCCGATCTCTAGCGTGTGCTAACACTCTCCAAGCTTATTTCTTCACCTATAAATAGGTTGGACGAGTCATTTCAATGGTATGTTCACTCAACATAGTATTTCACATACTCCATATTATTTACAACACATATCACATACTTACTCTCCATGGGAGGTGGTTCGCGAGGCCCAACCCTGCGCGATCACTTAACGAAGTGTCTACTATTTCTTATTGCAGATTGGCTACAAGTTTGGCGCAAGCATATCACCCTCATACCCTTGATCACCATCGAAGGCACGGTCGTCTGGTTATTGTACAATCGGTGGCGCCATCCGTGGGACCCACTACTATTGGTCTCGTTATTCCAAACTTATACCCGGTCGATCACGCTCGCTAGTTTTACGGCATGAATCAAGGAAGAGGATACACCCTCGGGTTTCTCGACCTTGACACGATCGACCGATGATCTAACAACCTTCCCAATATAACCGCATCCGCGCTTTACCACACGATCTCACCTGAAATAACTCCCAACAACCATGCTTCACCTCGGCTAAGCCTTAACCGTGTCGGTCCGGCGTTTGTCGGCGACATCGAAGCACTAGAATCTTTCTTGAGGGCTCGAAGAAGCAAGCTCGAATGTGGAGATGCGAAGGGAGTTGGAATACTCAGCGATGAGTATGGCGAAGAGTTGGAAATGGAGGATAGGCCGCTTGGCTCCCGAGGCTACACGCTCGGTGCTAAGGATAGGGTCTCCGGCGATCGAAGGCCGAGTGGAAGGTTGGTTGGTTTTGAAGATGTTAGGAGGGGCTCGACGAAGGAAGGAACAATGGAAGGAGTCACGAAGGAGACTACGGAGGTTAACTTGCCACCACTTTTGGCGGCTCATCGGGGAGGCGGGGCGGGGGTTCGTTGCGGCCTTCCGCGCATCCGGCGTGAAGGCAATCCATCTAAAATGAATGGGAGAAATCTTCCTCCTCGTGGTATAGTCCCTCCTTTTCGGGCTCAATCTTACCTCGAGGGTCTATCCCCCGCTAATGGGCGGGCTAGCATCACTAGTTTTACTCGACCATACGGAAGCATGCCTACAGGCAACCTATGGTATACCCTTCGTGCCACAATCGAAGTCGCCCACCTTATATATCTCGACTTACCCGCGATATGTTAACAAAACCACAGCCAGTACCTCCGAACCATAACCCGTATAATGCTATCCCGGTTACATGCCACGCACAAGCGCCTTTATTCGAGCCCATGGGTTCCACACACCACCGTAAGGTGGATGAAGACTACCCTTTGCACGATGGGTTGAAAATGCCCGCATATTGGTACTTATGATGGGAAGGGGACCGGATAACTTTTACACATGTTCGAAGGGCTATCGAATGCGAAGTGGGTCATGCTCGTTGCTTGCCACATGTTTACATATACCCTACGAGACTACGCTCATATATGGTGGAGCAGGCAAAACCGGGTAGCATTGTGAATTTGGATGATCTCGAGGCCAAGTTCATATCACATTTCGATCAACGAGAAAAGTTCACAAAACGCACCTAACGATGCACAACATCAAGTAGAAGGAAAGCGAGAGCACGGGGGCTTTCATGACCAGATATACCGATGACACCTTACAGATAATGGGCCTGCACGAAGACCAACGCATCTCAGGTTTCGTGCATGGCCTACGAAACAGGAGTTTGGTTTAATTCCTCCCCACTTACCTTCCTGCAACCTACAAAGGCTTAGTGGAGAAGGCTTACACCTGGATCGAAGCCAAAGAAGTGTCTACCAACGGGGATCCGGTCGAAAATAAAGAAAGTCACAGCAAAACTTCGAAGCACCCTTCATGGGAAGGGTCAAAGAACATACACAAAGGCAGGGACAGGTTTACGCCCTACCACAAAAACATCAACCACGGGCTCTTGGCTAATCTGTTTAAATCTCCGAGGGAGATACTTGCTACGGAAAAGGCTGCGAAGGCCTTCGATCCTCCTCCTCATTTGGCAAGCAGGGGAAGGACCAGGGATACTTCCAAATACTGCTATTTCCATGATGATTACGGGCACGACACCAACAATTGCAGAGAGCTCAAGAAACAGATAGAAGAGGCTGTTAAATCCGGCCAATTGGGACATTTGATGAAGGGCATAAAGAAAGGTGAAGAAAAGGTCTCCGACACACAGTTGGGAAAGACACCACACACGTCAAGCACCCATCCTCATGGTATCTGAGAGATGATTACGGTTTAAAAGGAAAGCAACGGAGGAAGCATTATGCGGAGTAGGAGATGTCACCTTTCCTTCATCACGAGACAAAGTTCTCTCAAATGAACCCGTGGTCATCAAAGTCTTGATCTCTAGCGATAAGCGAGCCTACCTAGGCGTGGTAGCTCTTGCAGTGATCACGAACATTGCTTTCTAAGCTCAAACCTTCGATAAGGTCGAAGAGAGTAGATTCGAAGGTACCCTTGGTAGGGTTCTCGGGGAACACTCATGGCCGCTTGGGAGAAGTCCTCAGAGGTTACGATTGGAGAAGGAAGGCTAAAAGAGCGAAACCCTAGTTTTCGCGATCGTAAGGTCGAATATCCCTATAACCTTTTGATAGGAAGAACAACGGTCAGGAAGATGGGCATCGTTGTCTCCACTATACATCTTTGCGGTCAAATTCAAACACCTTTCGGTATTGGAGCGGTTTCTCCGACTACAACATGAAGAAGCCTATGGAAGTAGGCAAAAGGGTCAAACAGGTCTTGGAAGAGCCTCCAGAAAGATGTTCTCAATTTGTCTTGATGCCGAGGAACATATTGTAGTAAGCGATCTCTACGATCGAGGCGGTGGTAATTGGAAAGCAACTCCTACCTCTTTTAAAGTGAATTGGAAAAGGTACTACAGGCTAATCTGAGATGTCTTCGCATGGACCTACTCGACATGACGAGGGGTCCCAGAACTCTCACCATAGGCGGAAGCCCTTGGCCGAACCACAAGCTTAATGAGTTCAAACACATTGAACCTATCAAACAAAAGCGTCGGCTTGGCTCTGAAAAGAAATCTTGCGACATGCAAAGAAGTGGATGAGCTCGTGGCGGCGGGCTTACTCATGGAGGTGAAGTATCAAACACAGGTAGCCAATCCGGTGATGGTCAAGAAGCATGGCGGAGGTGGCGGATGTGTGTAGACTTCACGGATATCAACAAAGCTCTGCCCAGAAGGCTGCATCCTCTGCCAATCGATTGGAAAGTAGAATCCTTGTCGGGGTTTCGGCTAAAATGTTTTACGGGCGCTTATAAGGGTTACCATCGGATACAAATGGCGGAAGAGGACGAAGAAAAAGCGACCTTTTTACGGAAAGGCGTTTGTTGTTACAAAAATATGCCTTTTGTTTGAAAAATCTGAGCGCTACCTCTGAGCGTCTAGTGGACAAAACCTTCCACAAGCGAGATGGGTAGGAATCTCGAAGCGTCGTGGGCGATATGGTCATCAAAAGTAGAGCGGGGAAGACATGCTCTCAGGCATAAAAGAAACCTTCGACCCGACTTGCCATCAACATGAAGTTAAATCCCAAGAAATGTTCCTTGGCGTGGAAGAAGGACAATTTTGGGACATCGATCACCAAGCAAGGTATTAAGGCCAATCCTTGAAGGTTAAGGCCATCACGGACTTGCGACCTCTAAGTCCCTAAAGAAAGTGCAAAGCACGAGCGAAAGCTAGCATCCTCGGCGAGTTCTTATCGAAGGCGCATATAGGTCTTTGCCATTTTCAAGACACTTAAAGGATGCATGGATAAAAAGGCGTTTCAATGGAGTACGGATCTGTTGCCTTCCAAAGCTCAAGGAGTTCATGGCTATTCTACCTACACTTATTGTAACACCCGGCCCGACAAGGGTAAAGATATCTGTCTGGTTTCATATCAGAACTTTAACTAATGTACAATAGCGGAAGCCTTTACAAAATATCCAAAAAGAAAACACAATAACTAAAACTTCAAAATAAATCTAAGATCTCTATGGTAAAGTCTTGCTCTCAGCTCTACTCTCAAACCCAGATCAGCTATCCCATAAGCTCATCTTGAATGCTAAATACCTGCCGCATGAAAAGAAAAGTGCGGCTGAGCTTACAAAGCCCAGTGAACAGATATAACGAAACAAAAGCTAAAACAAAACAAATATACGAATAACGAAAATAAAATGAAACAATGACGAAGGATCTTCTAGGATTCTGCGTAAACACAAATATACAGAAATCCAAACAACCACATAACAGTTTAGACATCACATAGCACATTAAAAACACAAAAACAAATACATCAGAACAACCAAACGCATAACGTATCAAATAACAGATTACGAATAATCCAAACGGAAAGTCTCAAAACTAACGGAAACAGTTTCTAGTAAATAAACATGGCATTCATACAAATCAATTAATCAATATTTAATACACTTAATGTAATATCGTAGCAGCGGAAATGGCAGACAAATCATGGCAGATAATATAGCTAAACCAGTTCTCATATCAAATCCTAACCTTAGCAGAGTTTAACATGGCAGGTCACATATGCAGACAGATAATTAACCTTCAAACACTCAATTGTGCACTAGCACATTCATCTCGCAGATCAACGCATTCACGTAACAATAACAAATCATAATATCGGATATCTGAATCATGTTAAAACATATTAATCCTATTCTAGTATGGCAACTAATAATCACTTAAACAAATCGTCATAAACACCTCAATTAACATATCATATCGAATATCTTTCTACTTCAAAAGGTAACATCGAAAAATATATGGAGTAGCTAGCTCCCAGTTTTCGTGAAGACGCGTATTACACGACATCATTCACCGGATAACATATCGGATAACGGATCGGATCTAGGATGCATCCATCGCCCTTCCTACATATTCAAAATATGCTTCACCATCCGAGGCGTGGCGAACATCACTCTGCGCCTAGAGTCATATCGAGGTGCATCAACGATACGGACATGGAACCCCCATGACTAGTTAAATATTTGGTTATTATCAACCAACTTAAGTCAAACAGATTTTCAGATATGGCACAGATCATAGTCACACACAAGGTCACAGAATCATATCAGATAGTTCATATCATAAGGTTCATATTCAGATAGTCAGAAATCATAAGTTCTTATCATAGTGGCATATCATATATTCATAATCATAAGTTCATAACCAGAGGTTCATAATCGTAAGTTCATAATCCAATATAGAAGGGTTCAACAAATGTACATATCAAAGTCTTCCTAACATAAGTTCACATCAAATATTGCATAGTTCACCAGAACATAAATTCAGATAAGTAACAGATCAAACATTCAGAAAGGGTTCATAGCAATGGCATTGGGAATCCTAATAAACATAAGAGACATGACGAAGAAGGAAAACATGAGGGACCTTTACTGAAAAGGTCAGAATACATGTATGATAACATAGGTGTCTTAAAGTAAGACAGAATATCCGTACCTTAAAGCAAATGAGAAGAAAAGCAACGAATGAACGAATACGAAGATGTAACGTCGCGTCTCCTCCAACGAATCTACACGGATTATGATTTATTTAATACTTATTAGTATAACGGATTAATCTCATTAATACTTTTAGGGTTGTCAGATTATTCCCATTTTTAGTGACGGACGGAATTACAACATTTAGAGTATTAGTCATTAATTAGCCAAACTTATGGGTTGCAAATGACAAACGGTAAACTTATGGGCTTAATATGATAATTATCTTATTTAAAAGCTTATATGATCATCTTTCAAAGTATAGGGTTTACAAATGTCAAAGACGGATTTTAAGACTCTCTTCCAAAATAGTTTACATAATCTATAACTTACATGAAATAACGAAATTACACACTTAGCTTTTAACCCTAATCAACTTCCTATTTATGTTCTAGGGTTTCCATACTTTTAATATCACGTAATACACATTTTATTAACATGTTACTCCTTTTAATGATTTCCACTTGACCCAGAACGTATATGGAAACAAACCGAAGTTACCTCAAAACTCATGCATGTCCTTACGTAATTTATTTACACATGTCGACCCATAATTGCTCAGAATTACATATTACACCCTTAACATCTTTAAGTATATGACCTAACCTTATATTATCAGATTTTACACTTTTAGCCCAAAGGTTTTAGAATTTACAAAACATACCCTTTTAAGTTAATAACAATTCGAATGGCCCTCTAAATATCCAAAATTACACGTTTAACCCCCATACTTATTTTTATACGTTTTGTACCTTTATTTTACTGTTCACAAAATAACCTTTAAGTTTCAATATTTACAAAACCAACCCAAACCTTTTATGCAAAAACCGAACAATGTACAATTCAAGTACAAGCCCTAAACCTAGGTGTAACCCATCATTAGCTCATCATTAATACTTCATTTATGACCCTTAATGATAACAAGAAAACCCTAGTTCATGCAAACCCTAATCGTTCCTTTTTAAAACCTTTTCTTTTTATATTCGATCGAACAAATAAAACCCCAAACAAATCACACAAGCTTCGAATTCACAAATATGTATTTTATTCAGGTCTTATAACATGTAATAGCTTCTGGAAAAATCAATTCATGGCCTCAAAAATTATCATAAGCTCATACGTTATTTTTATACGCTTTTAGGGTTTCAATTCCAATTAATTCCATACGACTTATAAAACATGCATGGCCAATTTTTACGTGTTATATGTGACTTATAGGGCTGAAAGTAACATTAGGAACATACCCTTGATGAGCTTGGATCGTTAGAACAAAAGAAGCCAAAAACTATCACTCGCCGAAACCCTAACGTACCCAAAAACTAACCACGATCAAAACAGTAGCTTAGGACCTTGAACACGATTTTTCTCACCTCCTTTACCTTCAAACTTGTCCAAGAAAAATGGTCTCAAGCCTTAGAAACTGGAAGTCGAATTTTGGAGGGTTTTTAGGTCGGTTTAGATATAGTCGCTAGTTAGGGTTTTGTGTGAACCGTATAATGTGTTTTTATAGGATTTATAATTTTTCTTGTGGGCTTTATAATGTATTGGACTTAAAATAAATGGACTCTTAGTTTTATAAATTTATATTGGGATTTTATTAATTAAATTCTTTTATAAACTAATTAAATATATACGGCTAATTACATAAAATACAAAACGAATTTTATAAAATTGCAAACTATAAAAATTACCTTTTTACAAAGTGTTTAATATTTATTTAGATCATGTGTGATATTTCTTAATAATTTTCTGAATTTACATAGCTTATTTGGTATTCTTTAAATTAGTTATTCATACTTTTTGATTGTAGGGGTATTTTGGTCTTTTGTGAACTTTAGAAATTCCAGGTATTACACTTATTGCCCCAATCAAAGGCGAAGTGTTGTTTATGTACATTGCAGCCTCCTTCGAAAGCATCAGTGCTGTGTTATTGGTAGAAAGGAAGAAGAAGCAAATCCCTATCTACTTCGTTAGCAGGTTTCTACAAGGAGCTGAGCTAAACTATCCAGCGTTGGAGAAGCTAATCTTGGCTTTGGTCCATCTTTGCGGCGCCTTGAAGGTACTTCAACTCATCCCATAACCGTATTTCATCGACAAGCCTATCAAGTAGATACTTTCGAGCGAATCGGAAGGATAGCTAAGTGGGCTATCGAGTTAGGAGAGCACGAAATTGAATACAAAGGTAGAAACTCGGTCAAAGGGCAAATATTGGCGGACTTCTTAGCGAAACACCCTTGAACCAAAGCGGGACACAAAGTTCTTGAGAAGAAGCATGTTAAGGCTGTCGAATGGTGGAAACTTTAAGCCGACGAGCTTCCAGCTCTAGCAGTTCGCACAGTCTAATGCTTGTTGATCCCGAAGGAAGGAGTATACTTATGCACTCCGTTTTGAATTCGATGCTACTAACAATGAAGCGGTACGAAGCCTTGCTAGCAGCCTCAGTGGCTAAAGACATGGAGGTAGAAGACTTGGCTATTTTCGTTGACTCACAATCGGTGGCTAATCGGATAAAAGGCTCCTACAAAGAAAGACAACATGTGATCAAGCAATACTTGGATAAGGCCAAGGAGATGCTCGAAGGGTTTACATCCTACAACAAAGAGCATGTTCAAGAAACCAAAATAAGCGGATGCACTTAGCAAACTGGCATCAATGGGATTTGCTCATTTAACTAAGAAGGTTACGGTGAAGTATTGGCGAGACGGGTCCATCGTCCGAAAGGAGGTGTCGATGTAATATTGGAGAAGACTCAAATTGGATGACTCAATAATAGAATATCGATAAGTGGTATATTGCGGGAGGATCGAAACTATCTCGAAGGTCCACATCAAAGCACCACGATGCAGAATCATGTGGAACTACCTATACCGAAGGTCATTTTTGTCTCCATGGCTTCGTTGTGTGGGACCTAGGCAAGCCGCCAACATCATTCAAGAAGTGCACGAAGGATCCTGTAGGCTTCACGCAGGACCTCGCTCTGTTGTTTCTAAGATCATGAGGATCGGATATTATTGGCCTTCGATGCACAGGGATGCAGTAGAAATCATCCAGAAGTGTGAAGCCTGTCAAGTTTACTCAAAGGTGCCGAGGCTACCTAAACAAGATATGACCTCTGTAACGTCCGCATGACCTTTCAGCCAATGGGGAATAAACATCGTAGGCACTCTACCAATTGCTCCAAGAGGAGTAAAGTTCTTGGTCGTAGCCATCGACTACTTCACGAAATGGGTGAAAGCTAAGCCTTTGGCATCCATCACAGGAAGGCACATGGAAAGTTTGTATGGGAACACATTATCTGCCGGTTCGGAGTACCTCACATCATCATCTCAAATAATGGGAAGCAGTTTGCAGAAGGGGTATTCCCAGTGTTTTGCAGAGGCCTGAACATAAAACAATCTTTCACTTCCGTCTACCATCCTCAAGGTAACGGACAAGTGGAAGTTACTAACAGGGACATCATCCAAGGCATAGAACGAAGGTTGGGATACAGTCACCACGGTTGGGTAGATGAACTACCTCAAGTACTTTGGGCCCACAGAACGCACACAAAGTCAAGTCATGGGGAAACACCTTTTAGCTTGACATATGGCACGGAAGCTATCATCCCTTCGGAAGTAAGTGTCGAAACAGAAAGGGTCATGAATTTTGAAGCAGCAGACAACGAAGAAAGACTCCGTAGCAACCTAGACCTACTCGAAGAACGAAGGGAAATAGCCTCAATCAGGGAGGCTATCCATAAGCAAAAGATTGAAAGGTACTACAACAACAGGGTTCAGCCTTCGACCTTCAAGCCAGGGGAATATGTCCTCCTACTCAACAGTGCAAGTAAAGCTGAGTACCAGGGTAAACTAGGGCCTACATGGGAAGGGCCCTACGTTGTTAAGGAAGCATATGGAAACGGATCTTACAAGCTGGAAACCTTGGATGGAGACGCTATTGATAGAACTTGGAATGGCACTACCCTTCGTAAGTTCTACATATGAAACTTACAATGTCCAAGGACATTTTTTAATTCGCTTTCAATCAATGTATTTGCATTCTTCTCACGTGGGGAAAGAAGCATTAATGGTAGGCGTCTAGTATTCATTTCTTAAAATGATGTAATCCTCCCTACCCACTTAATGATATAACGCATTTCCCTCAAATCTCTTGTTTCGTTCAATACAACAAAGATTTTTCCACCAAGTCGCTTATATAAGTTTCAATGTCGAAGGGATGTACAAAGACTAACAATACGTCTTGCTCATATGCATAACATCCACCTCAACTTCACATTAACTTTCCTATATGGCCTTAAGGTATTTTAAGCCTTTAGCTGCCCAAAGGATTAAGATGGAGTGGGTCGCAACCCTCTGTCAGCAGTCAAATTATATGATTGCTATATTATTGGTGAAGTAATTACACACAATGAGGCTATGCATCTACCATACGCCTTAGGTTGTAAATTTTTTTTACGACAAGTAAAATATAAAGAAAAGAATCACACATGGCAAAATTCAAGCCCTAGTGGCTTTGATGTAGATATTAATTAATGACTAGTTTAACTAGTCTAAACAGGCCATAGCCTTAACGATCCAAACAAGCAAAACATTGTCTTAGGCCGAAGCCTATACCACACGCACCAAATTTTAATTGTTTCATCAGGCATATAGCCTGAAAAGGGACACAGACAAATTGTTTTAAACAGGTTACATACCACCCTGGGGATCAAATTACTACCACATGGTAGCCTTCATCAAACTTTGGAATGGGTCGGATTAGCAGAACCTGGGGATGGAACCTTTGGAGAGGGAGTCTTCTTCGAAGGGGATGGAGGCTGGACTTTCCTCGGCTTCTTGGCCAGCAGGTCCTCAATAGAGGCCGCTGGGTCCTTCGACACTGCGGCAAGGAAATGGAACTCTGAAGCGGTTAAGGCATTGCCTGCATCATCATACTCCTTCTCATGAGTTGCCCTGTAGTATGGAACATTTTCCAGCTTCACTGGTTCCTCTGTCGCAGCTATCTCCTCCAAAGTGGTACACTTGCCATGAAAAATGGCTGCACTTACCAGGTTCCCAATCCCAATCCCCACATCATCACTGTGGTAAAGTTCCATGGCGACGTAGGGGATGACTTTGGTTACCAAGTCCACCCTATCCTTCTTAAGCATCTTCAACCGAAGGTTTAACCCATCTACCTTCTCTCTGAGCTTGATCTCCTGGTCCACCAGCTTAGCTCTCTCTTCTTCCAGGCCTCCACACTTGGATGAAAGAACAGATATTTGCTCTTTGTAGCCTATGACCTTCGAGCCTTCGAGAGTTAGTCTGCTTTGCATTCGACTTTGCTTCTTGCCGATTGACCTTTGAGCTTTTCCACATCGCCTCACGAGATCTTGCACCAAGGGGTTCTTGTCAAAGTCCTCCGGTGCATCTTCACATTTTTCTCAGTGCATACTTCTTATCCCTAGCCTTCTCCCAGCAAGCATGACATCCATTTCTTCTCGAGCCTTGGTGACACGACGGAGCGACTCCCTTGTCTTTGTATTAAGATGGTTGTCCAACATGCATTGTCGACATAACTCTTGTCATGAAGATCGCGAGCCTTTCCATGGACATGTTGTCCATCACCCCTTCCACCGGGTGGGGTCACACGCTCCACAAGGCGGGCGACAAGCTAAGGGAGAGGAAAGCTCCTTCGTGTCGTGAAGTCCTGCGGCATATGTAAACATGTTAATATATTATTACTTGTATCTCATTCTTTGTAACAGAAAGAAACATTACCATGGATATCATCTCCATTGGGCCCTTGATGGTTGGAAACACCATAGCCTTACCACGAGCACTCTTTTCCGGGTAGTTCGAGAGGAGGAGTAGGCGGGATAAGCTTCTCTTCGATGCGGATTTAACTGACTTTTACCTTTGGTACCTTTCACCTTGGACTCTCTCACCAATGCCGGAGGGTCCTCGATGTGCAATGTCCTTCGAGGCTGGTTCATCGGAATCGCAACATTCTCCACAAGTGGTCTTGACATCTATGGGTTCCTTTGAAGGGGGAGCAGAGGAAATAGGTTCGATGGGCTGAGCATCCACATCATTGTTATTCACCGACACTCAAGGAGAGCCCACACCATAGCTCGTCTCCTGGGGATCCTTCAGAATGAAGCTGACCTCCTTTGCACCACCAGCAACAACAAAGTTTCTGAATGACATTTCTGCACAAAGGAACAAATAAGATGAATATCAGAAAGATAAGTTTTTATCTCTTATTTTAATAAAAAAAAAATACATACTTTCTCCATCACAAATAATCTTAGGAACCAAAGGAGATCCCTCCCATCTTTCAGCAAGACCAGCCATGAAAAGAATTGGCTCAGGGAATGTTTGGCAATCAGCTTGATGACGAGCCAAACACTGATACAAAGGATTCCTCCTCACAGTATAGGGCAAGGGATTGTTGAACCTTTTTCATCATATTGGAACTCTGGGTTTAACAATGCAGGGAAAGTTGGAGGAATAATGGTATTTTGGATGTAAAAAAACTTTCCTTTCCAGTTCCTGATGTTTGTAAACGGCCTATCTATGAGAATGGACACATCCCTTTCACCCCTCTTAGCCAATGTTAACCAATCTCCTCCAGGGTACAAGTTCAGAAACCCTCTAAACACAGTTAATGATGGTTCAAACCCATAAGCTTTACACATCACAATGTATGTCGTAAGCTTGGCTAGGCCAAAAGGGTTAAACCTAGATATGTGTACCTCGTAGTACTAGAGGAGCTCTAAAATTAAAGAGTGCAAGGGTATCCTAAGGTTGGAGGTGGTGAATGCGTGGGTGTATAAGCCTACATAGTTTTCTGGGGCATCAAAAATACCTTGATTTTTACCAGGTAACATGATTTTATGCTCTTTGGGAATTGGATAATCGGTGAGGAATGCTTTGAGCTCATCCCTTGTCAAGGTGCAACCTTGTTGTTTGATTACAAATTTCTTATTTGTAGACATTGATCCTTCTAAATCGGCAATAAAGTATTTGAAAACGTAATAGATACGAAGGAGTACTTTACCTGTTTGTTCGAAAGCCTGATCGGAAGAGGATTTAGTAGGTGAAAAATTGGGCGTGAGATAAAATGGTGTTAGGGTTTTACTGTTTTTAACTTTAAATACCCTCACATATGTTCAATCTCGACCTACACGTGTCTAAGTTATCCCTTTACCTCGGTTCAAACCCTTTTAAATTTTGAAATGACGTTTTATTTTACCGAGGAAAGGGTGGTTAGGATAAATACAAGCATTAATTACGGTCAATAGTTGCTAGACTTTTCATCTTCGTTCATTTTTGTGACGAAGGGAGGTTTCGTTCTATTTACGAGTCGTAAGCAATATTTCTTGTTCGTACATATCACTTTCATTGGGGGCTTGATGGCGTACCCTCCGATCGGTCGAAGGACTCCCTTCGACCTCGGCCGAATTTGCATTACGAAGACCCAAGTCTTTCTTCATAAGTCATTGGTGGCGTAAAACCATTCATCATTGATATGGTTACCGGTTGGGAATTCGCCACCAAGGCCTATGCCCTTGAGTCTTCTCTTGAAGGCGCCAAGACAAAGGAGAACCTTGACTTGGTCTTCCCCATGTTCCCACTATTTCCTTAGCTTCCCGCCAAGCGGAGATAGTGGGGATGAAGCCTAGCGGTTACCACAAATCGTGGTCGCCCCATGATCTCCTAAACGTGTCTAACACTCTCAAGCTTATTTCTTCACCTATAAATAGGTTGGACGAGTCATTTCAATGGTATGTTCACTCAACACGATTTCACATACTCCATATTATTTACAACACATATCACATACTTACTCTCACGGGAGGTGGTTCGCGAGGCCCAACCCTGCGATCACTTAACGGTGTCTACTATTTCTTATTGCAGATTGACTACAAGTTTGGCGCAAGCATATCACCCCTCATACCCTTCGATCACCATCGAAGGCCTGGTCGTATAAATTATTGTACAATCAACAAGTTAGTTATACTTTTACGTAATTATCCATATTATTTATTCCAGCTGGTCCCATTGAGACACCACCTAGTTGTCCTGTTATTATTTTTACGGTTGTCATTTATTTTGTCCTTTAAGAAATTTGCTAAACAATGCCTTCTAGGCAATGCTTAAAGCAACATTCAAGAGCCGTTTGTTATACTATTTTTGGATTGAAGTAATGGTTTGACACCCATTATTAAATGTTTGTTGGAAAAAATGAATGGAATTGATCTGCGCAAAACAGTCAAGTCAAAAAGACTTAAAACAGCTCAGACGCAAATACAATGAAGATCAGGGAATATAGTGGATTCCCGGGTCGTTATATCCCACGGAGACTCAATGGTGTGTGCAACACTGATTCAGATGGTAGAATGATCACTAATGATAGCGATCAGAAAGGATAGGATTTGAATATTACACTCTTGAAAAGGTTATAAAATAAAAGCGACTTAAATGCAAATTAAGAAAATTAAAAGTTAAAATCTATTAAATAAACGCTATCACTATATTTAAAGTGATGAGCGTTTAAAACTTAAAACGAAAACTAACGTTTAAATTAAAATTACGTAAGCGTATAAAATAAAAAGTGAAACTTATACAATATAAATCCTAAAAATATGAAAAATACATTTTTACAAACCTAATGATAAAAGAAAATTTATAGAAAAGGAAAATTATTTTTATAACTAATTATATAATTATTATTAATTAAAAACTATTTTAAACTATTTAATAATACTCTAAAATAAAAGAAAATATGAAATAAGGCTAGAAAAATAAAGTTAAGACTTAGAAAAATCTAAAATATGATAAAACTAATTTTAAAACTGAAAATATATTTTTTAGGCTTTTTATATATTTATTACTAATTTAAAACTATTTAAAACTAATTAAAATTATTAAAAATACCAAATAAAAGGAGAAAAATAGGGAAAAATACTTTTTAAGCTTTTTACATTTATCTAAACTTAAGAAAATTGAAAAATTATTTTTTTGAGACTTTTTCTTAATTAATTGTATTAAAAGCTAATTAAAAGTGCTTAAAAACTAAATTAAAATAAGAAAAATACTAAACAATGTCTAAAAATTATGAAAACTTCAGGAAAAATCTAAAATATTATTCTAAAGCTGAGAAAAATGTAAAAACTTGGGCTTATGTGGAAGAATATAGAGCTGATGTGTAACTGATGGGCAATAAGCACTATCAAAATAAGCAAATAAGCACTAGATGATACCAAATGATTACATAAGCTAGATAATACTTAAAATACTCTAAGGCAACTAATTACACCTACTCTTAACTGCTAAAGCATTGAATACCAAAGATTAAGCAAACTGATCAACCCTACTCAAACAGATTCTGACCACACTGTTTAAGCAGTTGCATCAGCTTATCCATTAAGCTAACATGAAAACCAAAAGTGTGGTTCTAAACACCACCAACCAGAGACCATATGTACCAATTTTCAGCTAAAGAGGACCTAAGATGAAGAAATTATTAATCAAAGAAAAAGTGGCTATTTGGACAGGGCTGCTGCACAGAACAGAATCAGTAAAACAGGTGCCTAGTTTGAGCTAATCTAACTACTTATTAGGAGTGCTTAAGCCAAAAACAGAAGTGTAGTCTTAAAGACCACCTAGCATACTATGTCCAAACCAAAAATAAGACCCTAACTCTATGAAATGGGCACTGTGCATCATCTACATTTTCTGCAAAACACTAGCTCAGACTTGGTTTTGACTTTCAAAAACAGTTATGCTACTTTGACTTTAATGAGATTTGAATGCAATTTTAAGACTGATAATGATTAATAATGATGAAATGAAACTAAAGCAAGCAAGATTTATGGATTTGAAACACAAAATAAGATTTTGAGTTTGTAAAAACTCAACGATTAGCGCGAAGCAGTTAAGGTGTAAATTTGACTTTTGAGCTATGCAAGCACAAGAAATTGACTCAAATGAGTTCCATAGGACTAAACAAGCATGACCAAACAGATATTAACCACTGAGCTATCCTCAAGCATGATTAACAGAGCAAAACCAAACACCCCTTCATTAACTGTTATACAAATTAAAATAAACTAATCTTCGATCCAACTGGTTCCAATGATTAAACTGAGTTAATATGACCTAGTTACACCTATATAAGCAAGTCTACACTAGTGATGACCACAATTACTCAAACAAGCATAAAATGCAACATTTGATTGAAAATGTAAAATTTAGACAAATACTCACAAGAGGTCAAGTTGGTGTTGCAGGCTAGATCAAATCCAAAACCAACCTAAACTAGTCTAAATAAACCCAACATCACCACTGCATCTCCTTTTATCCATTACCAAGACCATTCTTGACCAAACTTGACTTTTGTTGACCAACATCTAAAATTACTTGAAATTGAAATGCAAGCTTACTCAAAGCTTATAGATGGTTTAAACTGACTTTTTTAAGCTTAAAATAAGCTTCTCACAACTTGGACAATATACTTTGAAACTGAAAATTTTCAACAGTGGCATGAACTTAGTAGCTTAAATAAAAGACTTTGATTGATATTCAAAACAAATTACAAAGTTAATTTAACTAAATTGTGATACAAAGAAACTGAATTACAACATTTTTAACTAAGTCTAAAACATTTACTAAAAAAACGACATTGAAGAAAAAATTAAAACTAGCTACTGCCTTGAAACTGCTTCCATCTCTTTTCTTTTATACTCCAAATTGTTTCTCTCTCCAGTCTGAACAAATCCCACCATCTCCCAGCCATTGGATCACTCTCAAATGCCATATGTCATTTTTGGCGCCAAAGTCATCTTGAGCAGTTTTGAGTTGGTATCAAGTAATTAATGGGTTTTGGTGTATGTAGAGGTGGAGGGGACAAAGGGGAATGGATAGGTGAGGAGGGGGGTTGAAAAGGAGGGAAAACCAAGACTGGTTTTGGGTATTCAGTTGGGGAAGAGATGGGTGAACAGTATTTCTGGTATTTGGGCGCCAAGTGGGTGGTTTGACCAATGGGTTGACTGGGGCAGTTATAATAATAGGGGGTCCAAAATGCATAAGTGACAGGGGTCCAAGGGTTTGTGACAAGGTCCAAATGTGGTTTAAAGGGTTTTAATTACTTAGGGACCTTTGTTGTAACTTCGAAAATTCGGGACACAGGGCGCCAATTCAACAAAGTTTCTTCCAAGGACTATAAGTGACATTCTCAAAAGTATAAGGACCAAAATTGCCACTTTGCAATTTTCGAGGACTAATTCCGCCAATTTTGAAACTTAAAGGACCAATTTGTAATTTTCTCAAAACTTTTATATTTTTCACCAAAGGACTAAATTTGACAATTTTTGATTTTAAAAGGACCTTTGGTGACTTTTCTTTGAAATTTTGACTCGGGGACTATTTCGACAATTTTAGAAACTTGGGGACCTGAACCGCAATTTTGTAAATTTGATATGTTTTCATCGATTTTGATATTTTGCATTTAAAACACATAAAACACCGATTTGTGGTATTTTGATCATTTGATGTGTTTCGAGTGTTTTCGAGATGATTTTGCGGTTTATTTTGTACAAAATGATGAGTATTTAGACACTCATCAATCCCCACATCGAGATATTGCTAGTCCCTAGCAATGATTTGAGAAAACATAATGGATTTTAATCTCTTTACCAAAAGCCATTACTTGGAGTAGCCAAATGTTTTAGTTCAAGTAAGAACCATGGTACATCGATAACCATGTGATTTTGAGCAAACCACAAGTCAAACGGATTTGATGTGTCTTTACGAAGCCGTACCATACGGACTAGCCAACTCTTAGATAAATTATCGAATTATCTTTGGTGGTGATTACCAATTATGGATTTTCCATTTGCCTTTACCACAAGCCATAACCTTGCGGGCTAGCCAACTCATTATCTTTTGAGGATGATGGGGAGTGAAGAACCATACAATTTTGGGCAAATTGCAAGCCATATAAGCGGATTTGAGAAATCTTTACCAAGAGCCGTTTGCTCTGGATTAGCTAATCCTTTTGTCTTCTGTACATGGCGGATCGATAACGAAATGAGTAAGTGTAAAACACTTACTCCAAAAAAAAAATTTTGGCCAAAAGCGGGAATTGGGTAGATAATATATGAAATTCGTGAGAATTCCCCCACACTTAGAAATGAATATTGCCTCAATATTCAAAGTACAAGCGGTTATGCGAAACAAAGAACGTAAAGGGAAATACTACGGCCATTATTTGAAAGGATTTTTTTTTTTTTTTTTTTTTTTTTTTCAAAATCTTATATATATATATAACATGTGGGGTAACTCCCCACATTTAGGTGGTAGAAAGGGGGTAAGAAGACAGAAATATGGGTGAAAACCCATATAGTGTGTGCTACTGTTTTTGATTTCCGAGTCGCTAGCTTGACTCGACCCCGAATTCATTGGTTCATGGGGAAGCAAGTGGAAGATACAATCTCCATCGGACTTTCATTCAAGATGTTTGGACAAACATTGAAGCATGCGAAAGTTCCACACCGACGAGATATACAGAGAAAGACCCGGCTCATAAATGATAAATAAAAATGCCGGGGTCAAAGATAGTGTCCTCACTCCCAAAGGAGTGAAGAAGAGAGGAAGTCACCGAGTAGGTGAAGAAAAGAAGGAAGATCATGATAATGATCATGACTAGATCGTCTTCCTCGGGATTAAGTGCAATTGCACTTATTTGGATTTTATTGGTTGAGCTCTTAGGGTTGGAAGGCATCTCGGGAGGGAGGGTGGGAAGATTTGTCATAACTATGCAAATTGAGATTCTCTCCCCCCGATCATGATTTTTGCCATCCAAGCAATCATACTCCAGCGGAGATATGATATGAGAGAGTTCACCGGAGAACTCCTCATGAAGAGAATCATTCACATGATGTGAATTTGTGAACTCTTGTTCCATTGTGGGCTCATCACTATCCTCGATCCGAGTATCAAAGAGTGGATTCTCGAAATTGAAGTGAATTGAATTGAATTCAAATAGAGGATTGGTGAAAGTAGCTTTGAATGTTTCGGAACAAAGTGATCAACATTCTCATTTGGATTGTTGGGATAAGAAGTGAGTGAGCGATCATTATCAATGAGACTTTCGGTCTCTCCCGGATCGGCTTGAAATCAAAGAGTGGATTGATGTGAGTGAGTTCACCGGAGAACTCCTCAAGAAGGGATCGACATCGATTGTGGAAGTGATGCCTCAGCGTGCTCGATGTCTCCATAGGAAGCACAATCGTCGCTAAGATCGAGAAAGTTTCAAAATGATCTTGAGAACACTCAAGAGGAAAGGGATATCACACGATGATCGAAATTTCCTGTGACTCTCTCGGGATTGGGATAAGGTCCTCAACACTAGGCGATTCCATTTACGGAATAGTGCTAAGAAGCTCATCCCCATGTTTAGAGAGTGAGTGGGAATATCGGTGTGATAACAACAGATCGAGGAGGTTAGAAGGACTAGCATACATATGTTTAATGCTTAACATTTGTTCTTCGCTAGTAATTCCATCATAGTCTTTTCTCCCGATGGATCATGGAAGGAGTCTCAACCGATGAACTTGATGAACTGTTATAAAATTGTAAGATATCAAGGATATCTTCATCATCATCGTCATCGGGAATGAAACGGAATCGAGAGCTAGATTTGGCGGCTTTTTCTATTGCAATTGATTCCCCAACATTTTTCAAACGCAATCGGGAATCTAATTTAGCGACCCGCTCTTCGACTAACAAAACTTCCATTGATTTTTCATTTGGATTATGGGATGACATAGCCGACTCCTCCTTAAGTTCTTTTAATAACTCGAGTCTTGATGAAGATCATCGTAGTTTCATGAGGAGTCGCTTGAATCATTTGGTATTGTGGAGGTTGGTCTTGATACGAAGAGCCGTAATAGTTACAAGGAAATGGGTTCCTGTTTGACAATCCGAGCTAGAGTGAGGACCTCCACAATACTCACAACAAGAAACTGGTGTGGTCGTGAGTGGTATGTGTTGTAGTCATAATTGTTATCGGGAACACGCTCATAGACAAGCGTGTTTCCGATTGACAATCGAATCGGAGTGTGAACCACCACAATACTCACAACAAGAAATCTGAGTATCACGGTGTGGTAGCCGATGGAATGAATCGATCGTGTTATGGTAGGAATAGGGATCTTGGTTATAAACGCACCCGCTTCTGATTCCACCATGCAACAACCGGGCAATTGCCACCATTATAAGGACCACCACACCATTGACAACCAAGAGGGTGAGGATAAGACATAGAAAGAATCAAAGGTTATCGAGGGTAAGAAATGAAGAATCAAAAGGTGAGAGGGTAAAGAGGAATATTTTTGGGATTTTGGAAAACATTATGATAAAAACAAAGAATGAAAATATTTTTGGCGTTTTAACACTTTTAGGAAAAGTGTTAATGAACTTTGGATTTTCCGAAAACTTTACAAAAACTTTTTACAAAGATGGGATATGTGCAAGAATGAGTCGAAAAGGTTTAGAACACACGCTAAAGCCTCCCGTGCGTGGCGCTAAAATTTTGATCTGCAAGAAACAGTCAAGTCAAAAGACTTAAAACAATTTCGACGCTTAAATACAATGAAGATCGGGAATATAGTGGATTCCCGGGTCGTTATATCCCACGGAGACTCAATGGTGTGTGCAACACTGATTCAGATGGTAGAATGATCACTAATGATAGCGATCAGAAAGGATAGGATTTGAATATTACACTACTGAAAAAGGTTATAAAATAAAAGCGACTTAAATGCAAATTAAGAAAATTAAAAAGTTAAAATCTATTAAATAAACGCTATCACTATATTTAAAGTGATGAACGTTTAAAACTTAAAACGAAAAACTAACGTTTAAATTAAAATTACGTAAACGTATAAAATAAAAAGTGAAACTTATACAATATAAATCCTAAAAATATGAAAAATACATTTTTACAAACCTAATGATAAAAGAAAATTTATAGAAAAGGAAAATTATTTTTATAACTAATTATATAATTATTATTAATTAAAAACTATTTTAAACTATTTAATAATACTCTAAAATAAAAGAAAATATGAAATAAGGCTAGAAAAATAAAGTTAAGACTTAGAAAAATCTAAAATATGATAAAACTAATTTTAAAACTGAAAATATATTTTTAGGCTTTTATATATTTATTACTAATTTAAAACTATTTAAAACTAATTAAAATTATTAAAAATACCAAATAAAAGGAGAAAAATAGGAAAAATACTTTTAAGCTTTTTACATTTATCTAAACTTAAGAAAATTGAAAATTATTTTTTGAGACTTTTCTTAATTAATTGTATTAAAAGCTAATTAAAAGTGCTTAAAACTAAATTAAAATAAGAAAAATACTAAACAATGTCTAAAATTATGAAAACTTCAGGAAAAATCTAAAATATTATTCTAAAGCTGAGAAAAATGTAAAAACTTGGGCTTATGTGGAAGAATATAGAGCTGATGTGTAACTGATGGGCAATAAGCACTATCAAAATAAGCAAATAAGCACTAGATGATACCAAATGATTACATAAGCTAGATAATACTTAAAATACTCTAAGGCAACTAATTACACCTACTCTTAACTGCTAAAGCATTGAATACCAAAGATTAAGCAAACTGATCAACCCTACTCAAACAGTTAAACCACATGCTTGTTTAGCGGTTGCATCGACTTATCCATTAAGCTAACATGAAAACCAAAAGTGTGGTTCTAAACACCACCAACCAGAGACCATATGTACCAATTTTCAGCTAAAGAGGACCTAAGATGAAGAAATTATTAATCAAAGAAAAGTGGCTATTTGGATGAGGTCACGCACGTAATGTAATCAAGAAAAGCAGTGCCTAGTTTGAGCTAATCTAACTACTTATTAGGAGTGCTTAAGCCAAAAACAGAAGTGTAGTCTTAAAGACCACCTAGCATACTATGTCCAAACCAAAAATAAGACCCTAACTCTATGAAATGGGCACTGTGCATCATCTGCATTTTCTGCAAAACACTAGCTCAGACTTGGTTTTGACTTTCAAAAACAGTTATGCTACTTTGACTTTAATGAGATTTGAATGCAATTTTAAGACTGATAATGATTAATAATGATGAAATGAAACTAAAGCAAGCAAGATTTATGGATTTGAAACACAAAATAAGATTTTGAGTTTGTAAAAACTCAACAGTTAACTGCCAAGACAGTTAAGGTGTAAATTTGACTTTTGAGCTATGCAAGCACAAGAAATTGACTCAAATGAGTTCCATAGGACTAAACAAGCATGACCAAACAGATATTAACCACTGAGCTATCCTCAAGCATGATTAACAGAGCAAAACCAAACACCCCTTCATTAACTGTTATACAAATTAAAATAAACTAATCTTCGATCCAACTGGTTCCAATGATTAAACTGAGTTAATATGACCTAGTTACACCTATATAAGCAAGTCTACACTAGTGATGACCACAATTACTCAAACAAGCATAAAATGCAACATTTGATTGAAAATGTAAAATTTAGACAAATACTCACAAGAGGTCCAGTTGGTGTTGCAGGCTAGATCAAATCCAAAACCAACCTAAACTAGTCTAAATAAACCCAACATCACCACTGCATCTCCTTTTATCCATTACCAAGACCATTCTTGACCAAACTTGACTTTTGTTGACCAACATCTAAAATTACTTGAAATTGAAATGCAAGCTTACTCAAAGCTTATAGATGGTTTAAACTGACTTTTTTAAGCTTAAAATAAGCTTCTCACAACTTGGACAATATACTTTGAAACTGAAAATTTTCAACAGTGGCATGAACTTAGTAGCTTAAATAAAAGACTTTGATTGATATTCATGTAGGACCTTAGATATATCAACCTTATCACAAACCCAACACAAACACGTAACAGTTATGCTATACGAATAGAAAGATAAAGTAAAGAACTTGGTGACTTGATGTATAATTCGTGTATATGTTTAGAGAGGTAGAGAGAAGAAAGATGAACCAATAAGTTGTATATTGCTTCAAAGGAAAAACGCACACACACACACTCAAGCACACCCCTCAAATGACATACTTGAGGGGTATTTATAGTAAGAGAGATGATGCCCTAAGGCTTGGCCATGGGCCTTGAGATGGACTTGGATTGGGCTTGGGTTACACGAACTAGGCAAGGCTAGCTTAACATAACTTATGCCCAATTAGCTTAGCCCAATCCACGAGCCCGTTGACTATTCTATCACGATATCTAACACACATTACAAAGTTCCTAATCGTGAATGACCATCACTTCTAATAAAAATAATCAAGGCTGTAGAAAACTAGAAGGGGGGGTTGAATAGTTTACCGATTAAAAACTTTGTTTTGAAACTTATTGAAAGATCAATTGATATTGATCTTAAGTATGTTAATGAAATATGCAAGCAATATGTAATAAGTAAATAAGGGAAGAAATGATCAAACCACAACAAGTTGTTTATAGTGGTTCGGCCTACAAGGACTCTTTTTCCTTGCCTACTCCACTCCCGAGTCTCACACTCGAGAGTTTAACTTCACTAGTCAACAAGCTCCTTTCACCGTGGAGAAAACCTTTACACTTAAACACACTATTTCCGACACTAAGCTAGATGTCGAGTTCTTTCCAAGGGTACAACAACTCCCACACACAAATGTATTTTGAGGACTAAAATACTAACCACTCACACTCACAAGATTATGATGGTTTGATACAACACTCAAGTATGAATCAACACTAGATCATACAACACTAAACAAACAAGACTTCCAACTTCTCGTTGAAGCTTGAATATGACTTGATCTTCTTTGCTACAAAGAGATCACTAATATGATATGCAACCGAGTTAGAAAGGTTAGAGAAGATATGTATGAGAGTATGTTAGAAAGGGATGATGAACTACTTGGCTTGGCATTGCTATTTATAGCCAAAGTGGACGGAGCGTCCACGGACGGCGGACCCTTAAAGGGTTCCGCCTGTACCATTTTGGTACCGCCGGTCCGACAATCAAGATATCAAATCTTGCTTAAAGTCAACTCAATCTAAGAGAGATTGTGCAAGATATGGAGAGTATAAATCTTCACAAAATATCTAATGGAATCTACAAATGATTCCCATGATGTAATACATGATGTCAAATGTTGTATTACTATTAATAGAAATATGCAAATGCTTAAGTAGTGTTTGGTTTTAGGAACCTAACACATTCTACAAACTACTATCATACATAATGATTAGAGTCATATCAAGATGTTACTAATCATAAATGTAAATGCTTGAATGATGAATATATTTGTTTAAGAAAGCTTGTTTTAATATCTAATAAACTTGACAAGCTTTAAGCTTTTATAAATTAAATTTACTTTTGTCGTTAACAAAACTTAGGCAAAGATCAAAAATATCAATAACGTTTAATGACGATATTTGTATTAACAATCTCCCCCTTTTTGTTGAGGACAAAATATAAATTTTATTTTATAAAAGAAACAAAGTTTGTACAAGAGTTATAAAATATTAGTTTTAGAACTTGAAAAGGAAATGATAATGTAAGTGTATGAAATTTGACTTTTATGAAAGTCAAAGAATTCACTAGTTGATGCATGATGTTGACTTTTCGAAAGTCAAAGTGTGCGCTTGACCTTTTAAGAAAAGTCAAGTATTACCAATGAGGGTTCTGTTTGACTTTTAGAAAGTCAATTGTATGCGCTTGACTTTTCGAAAAGTCAAATATAAATAATTTCAAGTTCTATATTTTCTCCCCTTTTTAAGAAAAGTCAAGTATTACCAATGAGGGTTCTGTTTGACTTTTAGAAAGTCAATTGTATGCGCTTTGACTTTTCGTAAAAGTCAAATATAAATAATTTCAAGTTCTATATTTTCTCCCTTTTGTCTCAACAAAAGAAGAGGCTATCTTGAATGTAATGAGCCGAGCTATTATCTCCCTTGTTCAAAGCTCCCCTAAATTGGGTGCTTTAATGGGAAGATACATGGATTGTGAAAATAAAGCTACAAAAAAATTGTTAGTAATAATGATCATTCACAAGCATTTCCAAACACTATGTAATGACACCAACAACATAATAAACAACATTCATTTGTTAAAATTTTTCATGAGTAAAGATCATGAAAAGAGAACACAATGATGTGTTTCTAGTACAAGAGAAAAAAAAAAAATATCCTAAAACAAAAAAAAAAAAAAAAAAAAACAAATAAAAGACTATTCTAAGAACCATCCTAAAGAGATGGTGGATGGGAAAGAGCGTTGAGACGCTCAAGAATGTGGTTGAGGATGAACCTCATTTCCTCGTGGAAGTCATGGACCATAATCCGGTCCGTTCCACGGTTTGACCCGTTTGCTCACAAGTTGAGCAACCGTGCCTTGGAGGGTAGAAAGTTTGCGGAGGTTGTGGTGGTGGAATGGTTGATGTGTTGGTGGTGTTGGGGATGTTTGGAGTGGTCATGATGGATGCAAGCAAAGCACTTTGCATTTGCATTGTCTCACTTAAGTGAGAATCCACCATGCCTTTGAATTGGTGGAGGTTGTGGAGTTCGGCTTGAATCTCCTCTCTAGTGGGATTGTCATCCCACATGCTCTCCGGAATGTCCTCAATGTGAGGGGACATTGATGATGGAAGTGGATGATCCCCGTATAAAGGACCATGAATGTCCTTGTGAATGGGGTGGAAAAGGAGAGGTCTTGGCCCTAATGGGGCGTTTGGGTCAATGGATGACCGAGGTGATTTATGAGCGATTCGCTCAATGGTGCCAAATGATGGCAATGGTGGTGGATGACTTGGCCTAGGAGGCAAGTCTTCCAAGTCCTCTAGGAAAGGATTTGGTGATGTTGGTGGAGTAGAAAATAACTCCATGGGAGTGAGAGTGGGAGACCTTGGTGAAGGTGGTGATGGTGTTTTGGATGTTTGGATGGGTGCGGTGGAGGTGAAGTAGGTGCTTTTGATGGTGGTGGAGTGGTGATCACAATGTGTGATGAAGTAGGTGTAGCCAAGGTAAGGTGTGTATCATCTCTAATGGGAGATGAGATTGTAAGTGGTGAGGAGTCGGATGATGAGCTAAGATGAGTAAGACAACAAGGTCTTACGCTAATTCTAGCGGTTTTCTTGCAAGGTTTTGGTGATGATTTAGTCATTTTTAACTTGGGTTTTGATTTGCTAGATAGTAATGAGAATAAGAAAGGTGTGAGGATGATCATGGTAAAGCCTTTCAATTTATAGAGGTGTAAAATGGTGAGAGATGTGTTTGATTTGATGTTGAACCATTGAAGAGATGAGGTTCCTCATGATTTGGAAGTGGGTTGAATGCTAGTCATGTCACCCAAGTCAATCCATTCAAAGAAGATGGAGTGAAGAAGAAAAGATATGCAATTAATGTGTTCTAGTGAGTGGAATTTCCTAATATTGATTACCACGGATTTGAAGGTACCAAAATTTGGTTCCTTCCTTTATGCCAAAGGGCTCCTTGGGTGGATTTTTCAAATTTTTGAATTTTGGTGGGAAATGGATTTCTTACATCCCTTAGTGAATAATACTAGTTCTAATAACAATATAAACTAGTTAAGATTGATTTATAAGTGATGGAAGATAATTTGGAATTACGAAAGAGTCGAAATTGAGAAAATTACCCGGAGGATCCACGGCACCAAAATCATACAGACGGAACCCAAAAAGGGTGCCGTCTCGTCCGCTCAGATGATATATGGTACCAAAATTCATAAAGGACGGTACCAAAATAAGGGTGCCGTCGATCCGTGGAGTCTTGAAATTTGGACAGAAAGTTTCCTAAAAACTGAATTTTCCGAAATCTGAAAATTTTTCTCAAAACCTGTTATACTAAACATTTCTAGTTAGGAAAAGTAAATAACACATATGTAAACATAGTGGAGCATAGATTAAGAGCAAGGCTTATTGATTTTCACAATATAGTGAAAATGGGTAAAATTTGATAGCATACTTGCGCTATCCCCCTGCATGAGATTGTTAGCATACACCATTGTTTCAAGTTATATTATCATCCTACATAATAAAAACAACTAAATAGTATCAAACATTAACGATAATGCATTGTTCCAAACACTCCTTAAAGTACCCTTATTTGTCCAACTTCTTGTAAATTTTGTTCATCATCCTACCAAGGCATTTGAACATTCCCTTAGTTTGCTTGAATTCTGCTGATTCATTCTCAATTTCGGGAAGAGATGTGTAATACTCTTGAGGTGGAAGACGAGAGCTTGGAAGACCATCCTCGGAGCTATTTGATGATGATGATGAAGGAGTTGGAGGTTTAGCTCTCTTGCCTTTAGTCTTAGCAACTCTAGCATCACTCAAGGGCACAAAGATGTGAGGGATGAGATCATATTGAAGGTGCATCCCTTTTGGGGTTGGTGGAATTGGAGCGAAGTTTCTATATAGACGGGTGAGAAGCATCCCGTATGGAAGAGCAACGGATCCTTGAGTTGGAATATCAATCATTCTTCTAGCTATGTAGTAGGCTAAGTTGAATGGTTGTCGGGTGGACAAGTTGTAAAGCATGTGACAAAGACAAGCGTTTATGTGATCCCTATTTCCTATGGTGCTAATGACGTTTGCTCTAAGTAACTCCTCCCATTTCTTAAATTGCTGCTTAAGTTCATTGAGCTCCATTCCATATGGATCTCGGTCTACCTCTTTTCCTTTCGGGTGACTCGGGTTGTATCCGTTTTGGGTTAAAGGTGTTCACGGATTACATCCTTATCGGCTAAACGGGTTACGTAGGGGAGAGGCGGTCATTGATTGCATCAAGGCGGTGGTGACCACTTATCCGTGTAGACACAAGTTCCACGGTTGGGAATTCCTAGTACTCTAGCAAAGTCACTTAAAGTGATGGTGTAGTCATTTTGGTTGATTCTAAAGCTAAGACAAAACTCATCATCTTCATCACTAAACCGGTCACACTAGCATAGAATTCTAATACGAACCTAGGACAAATTGGTTCATCAATGTCAAGAAGACAATCGAATTGAATGGCGGCTAGTTCTTCACGAAGATTGGTATGCTCAAGGAAGGATGAGTGAATGGTTCTACCCTCGTGGAAATACCTTGATTCTAGACCCTAAATATTTCTACTTGTTCCTTGGTGAGTCCTTTGGTTTTGTGGTGTTTGGGAATGTAGTTAAGGGTGTCTTTGTGATCATAGAATCTTGCGGCTACCATGGTTATTCCTAAGGACAAGAATTAACATGTTAAAAATGAAAATGAATTTTAACATTTTTGATTCTAGTGTGTGCCTATATGAAAACAATTTGGAGTTGCGGTTATCTCGACTCATTTTATGCACAAAATGGTTTTAGTGGAGTGTTTGGCAAATACCATGAGATAACCCAAATGCTCCTAATTCAATGTGGCTACATTTGAATATACCCGGGAGTGCATATTAGTTATGCAATACCTTTAGTATTCAAGAGCATGCAAGTGATGAAAATACTAACGTTTCTATTTGTATTAGCAATGAAAAATGTTTTCCTATAAGTGAGAAGCTTTTCAAAACTTTTGACATGGGGTGTTTGGTTGTTTGAATAAGGCCTTATATTTATTATCTATCAATTAGTGGAAACATGATTTTGTTTATGCAATATGATAATGTAGTACCTAATTTGAATGACTAGTTATGCAATTTGCCAATTGAATTCATATTTGGTATAAAAGCATACATAAAACCCCATGTAATGATTTGTGATAGTTTTGTGCATAAATAAGAATCCTAGACTCGAAATTAAGAGATGAAATGTAGTTAGGATACTTACAATGATGTTATCTTCAGTGATTAGTGAGTGGGAAGATGATAATGATGAGCTTGGTTTAAGTTTTACACGTTTTGGTAAAGTGGGTTGTGAGGAAGAAGATGTTATGTATAAAGCTGTTTTGCTTCTGTAGACACCACGGACCAGACGGTACCAAAATTTTGGTTCCGTCCGTGTTGTCGTTTGGTGCCGTGGCTACAGTAGCAGAAACAAGACAAAATTGTTTTGGTTTGACTATTCTAATGTTTTAGGAAATGTTTATTCTACATGCTTGGTTCCATTAACCCTAAACCAAGTCTAAGAAGATTAAAAGGTTCTCGTTTAAGAGGTTTAGTAAGGATGTCGGCAATGTTGTCTTCGGAGGATACTTTCTCGATTGAAATGTTTCCTTTTTGAACATTGTCGCGAAGAAAGTGATGACGGATTTCAATGTGCTTTGTACGAGCATGTTGAACGGGATTCTTCTTTGAGATCGATGGCTCCTTTGTTGTCGCAGTATCACAATGTCGTTGAGATGAATTCGTAGTCTACGAGAGCTTGCTTCATCCAAAGAGCTTGTTGACATGCTTTTCCGGCCGAGACGATTCGGCTTCATGAGTAGAGATGGCTAAAGCCGTTTGCTTTTTTGCAAACCATGAGGTGAGACAATGTCCAACAAAAGTGCAAATACCACTTGTACTTTTTCTATCGACATAATCACCGGCATGATCCGAGTCGGCATACACTATGGTTTCTATACCCGTTCCTTTGGGATACCATAATCCTAAACACGTTGTTCCCTTAATATATCTAAAAATCCTTTTTAATGCTTCTAAGTGTGATGCCTTTGGGTTTTCTTGAAAACGAGCACATAGACAAACACTAAACATAATGTCGGGTCTACTAGCCGTAAGATAGAGTAGGCTACCAATCATTCCTCTATATTTAGTGTTATCTACGGATTCACCTTCTTCGTCCTTGGTGAGTTTAGTGTCCGAGGACATGGGTGTTTTAGTTGGTTTGGAATCTTCAAGACCAAATTTCTTAAGCATGTCTTTTATATATTTAGATTGATTAAAGAAAATACCGCCTTCTAGTTGTTTAATTTGAAGTCCTAGAAAGAAGTTTAACTCACCCATCATACTCATTTCAAACTCGTCATGCATGATTTTAGAAATCATTACATAGTTCTTGACAAGTTGATCCGAATATAATGTCATCAACGTATATTTGAACAATAATAATTTGCGATTCCTTTTCTTAGTAAAAGAGTATTATCTACTAATCCCATAGTATATTTGTTATCAATAAGAAAAGTCTTAAGACGGTCGTACCAAGCTTTAGGTGCTTGTTTAAGGTCAGATAATGCTTTCTTGAGTTTGAAGACATGATGTGGTTTCTCAAAGTCGGTAAAACCGGAGGTTGAGCAACATACACTTCTTCGTTAATAAACCCATTAAGAAAAGCACTCTTAACATCCATTTGAAATAATTTAAAATCATAAGCACATGCATAAGCAAGTAATATTCTAATAGATTCAAGTCTAGCTACCGTGCATAAGTTTCATCATAGTCAATTCCTTCTTGTTGATTATAACCTTGTGCAACAAGCCTAGCTTTGTTTCTAGATACTATACCATTTTCGTCCATTTTGTTTCGAAGACCCATTTTGTTCCAATTATAGTTTGATCTTTAGGTTTTGGAACTAGTTTCAAACATCATTTCTAACTAATTGGTTTAATTCTTCTTGCATGGCCATTACCCATGACTCATCTTTTATTGCTTCATTTATGGTTTTGGTTCAATGGTGGATACAAAACAAAAATGATTACTTTGATTTTGAGCTTGTGATCTTAAGGTTCTTTGATTAAGTTTTCCTATGACCTTTTCTAATGGATGACTTTTAGATTCTTTTATGTTGACAATTTCCTTATTTAATGGTTCATCTTCCTTATTATTATTAATTTGACTTTCAATTATTTGACTTTCAACTAAGTCATCATCTACCAAAGGTGATGTCTTAGAGGGAGGTGGACTTTCGTCAAATGTTATGTTCAACGATTCCTCGACTATCATTGTTTCTTTATTTAGGACAATGTAAGCTTTACTAGTTTGAGAGTAACCAAGAAATACACCTTCATAAGACTTTGGGTCAAACTTGGTGAGATAATCCTTAGTGTTAAGAATAAAACATTTGCAACCAAAGACTTTAAAATATCCTAATGTTGGCTTTTTACCTTTATAAAGTTCATATGGTGTTTTGTTTAGGAAAGGACGATTAGGACTCTATTTAGAATATATGTAGAAGTGTCAATCGCGTTACACCAAAACTTTTGAGGAATGTTTTGTTCATTAAGCATTGTTCTACTCATTTCTTGAATTGTTCTATTTTTACGCTCTACTACTCCATTTGATTGAGGTGTTCGTGGAGCGGAAAAGTTATGTGTTATACCATTTGTATCACAAAAGTTTCCAAATTGAGTTTCGTTGTCAAATTCACGACCATGATCCGTTCGGATCGACACAATTTTGACACCTAGAAGATTTTGAATTTTCTTGCTAAGTATTTCAAATTTATCAAAAGCTTCATTTTGGTTTTCAAAATAACGTCCAAGTAAACCTTGAGTAATCATCTACTATGACCAAAGTGTATAAGTTGCCTCCATAGCTTCTTATAGCGAGATGGTCCAAACAAATCCATATGTAATAATTCTAGACACTTAGATGTAGATACCATATTTTTAGATTTGTGACTACTATGTGTTTGTTTACCAATTTTGCAAGCGTCGCAAAAGTGTTGGTCATATTTTAGTTTTGGCAAATTCTAACTAATTCTTTTGAAGATAAGTTTTGTATAAGTCTCATATTAGCGTGACCTAGCGTCTATGCCAAAGAGATGAGCTATCGTCTAATGTTGTTAGGCAAAGTTTGTCATTATATGTTTTATCTATTTTCATGACGTATATGTTATTTTTCCTAACTCCTTTAGCTATGGTGATACCATCTTTTAGTATTTTACTACCATTTTCATCAAATAGTACTTTATACTTTTTATCGCATAGTTGGCTAATACTAAGTAGATTAAATCCTAACCTATCCACATGAGCAACATTTTCAATAGTTAGAGAGTTATGAGCAATCGTACCTTTGCCAATGATTTTGCTTTTGAGATTGCTACCGAAGGTGACATTACCTCCGCTCATACTCTTGGTATGATGAGAAGAGACTTTGTTGCCCGTCATGTGTCGTGAGCATCCACTATCTTTTATCCATTCATCGGGTTCCAATCCAACTTTCAAACATACCTAAGAAGCGAATAACTCAAACATTTGGTCCCCAATATCTCATGGGTCCGTTTGGGTTAAACATACCATTTATTTGAATCATGTATGGAAATGATTGATAAGGGTTCCATGGCATGTAACTGGAGTTTGATATGGTCTAGGAAAGTTTTGATTCCAACCGTTGTGTTGGTAGTTATGTTGAACGTTGTGGTTGCTCTTAGGAAAGGCGTTTGGCAAAAGAAGTTTTATGTCGTTGTTGAGTAGTTTTGATCTAAATTCATTTTAATAAGTCCTACTCGATATAATGGCTGGTTTTAGTTTAACATTATCATTGGTTTTCTTTGTTATTTTAACAAATTGATGCGGTCCGTATTGCGAACATTCTGTTTTTGAAGTACCATGTACCATTTTACAACGGACGGAACCCTTTTTTGGTTCCGTCTCGTCCGTCTTTGTCTGAATAGATTTGATGAATGTTCGTCTTTTTCGGCCGCTTTGTTTTGACTCTTAGGTATTAAAACTTCATTAAATCCTAGCCCATTCATGTCTCCCGGTGTTTTATGGATTTTAACTATTTCATCGGCAATAGCGATGTTTTTGTTAAACCTTTTAAACTTAGAATTATTTTCTATTAAAACTTCTTGTGTGAGCTTTAGTTTTCTATTTCAAGATTTAGCTCTTGACATGATTTACAATCATTGTCATTTGCTTTTCCTTTTCAAGTCGTTTAGCTTTTCTTTTAACTCATATACCTCATTTTCCAAAACTCCTTTTAGTTTTAGAAATTTATTTTAGTTATGATTTTTAGACTTAGCTCACACAATTGATTATATTGTTTTTGCAAGGTGTCATCATCTATGGAAGAATAGGAAGAATCGGAAAGTACCTCATTTGACTCATGTGCCATTAGAGCGATCTCTTCCTTGCTTGATTCTTCATCGTCTTCACTATCACTCCAAGCACCGCTCACAAAAGCTCGTTGAGTTTTGCTCTTAGGTGGCTTGGGACATTCTCCTATGAGATGACTTGTATCACCACATCTAAAACACTTTCTTTCACCTTTGATCTTCTTATCATCCCGATCTTTTCGGAATGGCTTCTTTTCTTCTCGAGGTTGTCTTACAAACTTTCCTCTTCTTCTAAAGAACTTCTTGAAATCTCTAACGGCCATGGCATACTCCTCATCTTCACTATCGAACAAGATTCACCATCATCGCTGATTCCGCCTTTGCTTTAAGAGCAACGGTTTGATCTTCTCCTTTCTTCCTTTGATGATCTCGAATCTTTCTCCATTACCATTTCGTGAACTTTGAGGTTGCCAATTAGCTCGCCTAGTGACATTATTGAGAGATCTTTTGATTCTTCAATAGCGGTCACTTTAGCTCTCCATTTGGGATGGAGTGCTCTAAGAAATTTCGACAAAGTTCTTACTACGAAAAGATTCGTCAAGTGCTTTAAGTGATGTAATGATAGTGTTAAAGCGAGCAAAGCCACAATCAATGGTTTCATCTTCGGGGATAACAAATTGTTCATATTGTTGAACAAGAAGATCAATTTTGTTATCCTTGACTTGTGAATTACCTTGATGTGTAACAATTAAAGATTCCCAAATATCTTTAGCGGTTTCACACATAAAATTCTTTCATATTCTTTTCTAGGTAAAGCATTATAAAGCATCATTTTAGCTTCATTATTTTTAGCAACTAATTTCTTTTGTTCATCAACGGAAATATCTTTTGTTGTAGAACTAAAATCTCCTTTAACAATAATAAACCAAAGATCTATATCTTTTGATTTTACATATGTTTCAAAACGGTTTTCCAATAGATAAATCCATTGGTTTCAAAGAGTGGTGGTCTTTGCATAGATTGCCCTTCTTTAAAGTTTTCGTAATCCATGGATCGCTTTCAAGTTTATAAAATACAAGTTATTTTAGAAATTCTTGAGCAACGAGGCTCGTACCAATTGTAGAAAACTAGAAGGGGGTTGAATAGTTTACCGATTAAAACTTTGTTTTGAAACTTATTGAAAGATCAATTGATATTGATCTTAAGTATGTTAATGAAATATGCAAGCAATATGTAATAAGTAAATAAGGAAGAAATGATCAAACCACAACAAGTTGTTTATAGTGGTTCGCCTACAAGGACTCTTTTTCCTTGCCTACTCCACTCCCCGAGTCTCACACTCGAGAGTTTAACTTCACTAGTCAACAAGCTCCTTTCACCGCGGAGAAAACCTTTACACTTCGCTACACTATTTCCGACACTAAGCTAGATGTCGAGTTCTTTCCAAGGGTACAACAACTCCCACACACAAATGTATTTTGAGGACTAAAATACTAACCACTCACACTCACAAGATTATGATGGTTTGATACAACACTCAAGTATGAATCAACACTAGATCATACAACACTAAACAAACAAGACTTCCAACTTCTCGTTGAAGCTTGAATATGACTTGATCTTCTTTGCTACAAAAGAGATCACTAATATGATATGCAACTGAGTTAGAAAGGTTAGAGAGAAGATATGTATGAGAGTATGTTAGAAAGGGATGATGAACTACTTGGCTTGGCATTGCTATTTATAGCCAAAGTGGACAGGAGCGTCCACGGACGGCGGACCCCTTAAAAGGGTTCCGCCCGTGTACCATTTTGGTACCGCCGGTCCGACAACAAGATATCAAATCTTGCTTAAAGTCAACTCAATCTAAGAGAGATTGTGCAAGATATGGAGAGTATAAATCTTCACAAAATATCTAATGGAATCTACAAATGATTCCCATGATGTAATACATGATGTCAAATGTTGTATTACTATTAATAGAAATATGCAATGCTTAAGTAGTGTTTGGTTTTAGGAACCTAACACATTCTACAAACTACTATCATACATAATGATTAGAGTCATATCAAGATGTTACTAATCATAAATGTAAATGCTTGAATGATGAATATATTTGTTTAAGAAAGCTTGTTTTAATATCTAATAAACTTGACAAGCTTTAAGCTTTTATAAATTAAATTTACTTTTGTCGTTAACAAAACTTAGGCAAAGATCAAAAATATCAATAACGTTTAATGACGATATTTGTATTAACAAAGATGCTTTGTGATCGCTTAATGTGGTTGTCTGCCGTTGTCAACTTCGTTGGTTAGGTGTCTCCATGCCTTTCTCCACCATGCTCACACTTCTATTTGACTTTGATTTACCAATGATGTAGTTCTCTAGTCTTTATACTTTGAGGATTCTTTGACATTGACGAAGAATCATCTTTAACTTTGTTGCCTTTGATTTTGATGAGAACTTTTCATGTGTTGTTGGTATGAGCATGTGGCGAGTCTGGCACGATCCATCCGCTCCGAGCTTCCATAAGAAGAAAACATAAAACAAAGTTAGTAATAAGCGGATTCCGCACTTATAAGTTTGAATTTCGAGGGTGTTAACACATAGTGTGAAAACATATCTCTAATTCTCACAAAGGCCGTTCTCGAACCGGAGTCCCACAAGTGAGATAACGCGATATACCGAAGTACACCTACAGATTCGGATGAGTCGTTGAGGTACAATCAAGCATCACCCCACGATCAGAGACCGTTTGAGACACACTAAGCGTAATCCACGGAGAATTACCGTGACTGCTTTGTCGGTCTGTTTGATGTTGACCACGGCAGAGTTTCCATTCAATCACCGAGGATCACAATTGTGAAACCTCTCATAAATGTTCGGCGATTGCTAAGATCTGCGTGGGACTCTAGAATATATCACTTGTGCCCTTATCGATGAACAACAAGCGATGTCATGTCAAGTGTTCCTATGAGATCTTTTGATGAATCTCGTGGCTCTAGACTCAATAGTGCATTTTGGTTTTCTGAGCGGAGACTAGGGAGAGGTCTCCTTCTTCAATACCAACGATCTCTAAGAGAAAGTCAATAGATTATGTAGGGTTCCCAGTGAGAATGAAACAAATCCTTTTGAGAGGAATTGAGTGGCAAGAAGGTTTAGTGCGATGCGCCATCGGGTCCATGACGCCTTTGTCTTCAATACCGGTGTCATCTAGTGACAACCAAGAGTGTATGAGTTGAACCCGGTTTACGCCCTAAGGTTGAATATGGAGGGCTATTTCTTTTCACCCTTTTTCATTACATTTCTTTTTAATTCTTCAACCCCTTCTTTCTCCTTTCTCACATTACTCCTTTTTTCAATCAATCCTAAGGACTTCTAGTTCTAAACTATTGGTGATGTCCTTGGGTAGATCCCTCCGGCTCTGGCGGATCATAGGACGGATTTCCTATCCTTAGTCACCTTATAACTCCATGACTGTCCTATTGTTGCCATAAAACCATTTTCTTGAAAATCTCTCAAAGTGTTTATGATTATAAAACATGATTTTGTTAACACCTTGAGAGTTTTGTTTTTGAACACTCCCCTTCACATGTGCTTATATTGTTTTAACCGAAATCGCATGAGAGGGTAGAGTTCGCACTTTTGAATTGATCGACTTTAAATGAACAAGACCGATTCGAGACACGTTTACATCACTAGAGAACTAGCTTGAAATTATTACCCGTCCTGGTCAAGTCATAGAAAGTTTCTCGAGATGGTACATAATTGCTCGTCAATTCATTGGTTTCATCTGAGTCGAGCTCATTTTGAGATTCAAACCACGATCATTAAACATTTTTGATCACATTTTAATCACGTCTCCTCCCCCTCAAAAATAGCATATTCGTGATATTTTTGATATCATCGGATTAAAAACATTTTAGAATCTTTTGGGGAGACAAACGGTTTTGATTTAAGCATGAATTTGGAACATTTTGTTTTATACTCCCCCTTTAATAAAGCATATTCAATTAAAGGGTTTTAGAGGAGTTATCTTGAGCACAAAATATTTTGAAAGATTTTGAAAATCTTTTGAACAATCTTGAAAAGGTGCTCAAGATGATGATGATTTCTCACCATTTTAAATGTAGTGCATCAAGCGTACACCTCATTTTTCGATCAAAGCACGAGTTTTGATTTGAAAATAATCAAAAGTCATCATTTCGGTCCGGGTTTCGTCTTGATGTATACGAAAGCCATTTATTGAAGAGATTTTGAGAAACGACATGTTTTAGAAAGCAATTAAAGAACTCTCGCTCAAGCATCCAGACATGCCCGTATCATTGTTGAATGACATTTCTAGAAACGCATGAATATCGATTATACAAGAGACATGTCGTGAGAAGAATATTTTGGATTTTTGATTTTATATTGTTTTGTATTTTGAAAATTTTCTATTTTTGTATTTTGCTTTTGTTGGTTTTATAAAAGAAATGGAAAATCAAAGATAGAAGATAGAGAGAATGATGAAGAAGATTTTACTGGTGGAACCCTCGATGAGTCGGGTTCGAGATATTTGATTCACCGCAACCAAAGAAGAAGAGTTTTCACAAATAACGGTGTTAGAAGTACAAGATTCCTCACGGTGAGGGTGATCACTATCAACGGTTGTAGTGGTTTCTACTTCCTTATCCCGATGAGTTTCACTATTATCTCGTGTTGGAGCAAGTATCAAAATCTTTCCGTAGGAATCCATCTAAGACCTATTTGGTTGAAAACTTTTCCGTGGGTATCCACCTAAGGTAAGATCTAGGAGTTGTTTTCTTATCGATGCGTGGAAGACTCATTTTTGAAAAACTACGTCTGAAGAGATCCACCTATTAGGTTTCCTTTGATGTTCATCTTGTCAACGGGTTTGTTTCGGTTTGAGTCTTAGTGGATTGTGCCTTGGCACGAGAATTATCTTTCTTGAGATATTGTAAGGCACATGCCTCATGATTAGTCGAAAAGACACATTTTTACATGTAGTACGTATAAATTCAATATTCTTGTTTAAAACATCGCCTTTAACTCACACTACTACATGCTTTTGGAAATTGATTCTTGTTCGAAAAGACTTAGAATTCCTAGTGTTGTTTTCACGGGCATAGCATTTTCGTTTGCAAACTACTCTTAGATGCAAGCCAATCCCTAGTCTTTTGTAGAGTGTTCCTAGGTGATGGTTTACTACTACTAGCGATGCCTTGAAATCTTGTAGAATTCATCACCCTAGATGTTGCACCTAGAATTCCATCTTTTCGAGTCTCATGCCTTTTTCCTAGCTTCTTCTAGATAGTGATTGTTGACCATGTTGTTAGAACCAATGATTCTTTAATCGGATTTTGGTCACATTCCGTGAACTATTCCTAGAAGTGCCATGTGTAATCACTTTTCTTTATCAAAACCGGTTTTCAAAAGCTTTGATAATTCTCTTTTAATAGGCAAAGTCTGTGGAGTGACTGTTTTTGACAAATCATTTTTCTCATTGACTTTTGGAGGAGACCGAGAATAGACATTTTGGTTTGAAAACCGATTTTGGAACATTTGTATTCTCCTCACCAATGGTTTTGCAAACTTAGTATCCATGACCTTTCCTTTTAGACATCCCACCGAGCTCTCAAAAGATCATTTTGCTCTTGCATGTCCTTGTAGGCACGCTCATACGACGCTTTGTCATACTTGCATTCCTCGATTTTCGATCAAGTTGTTTAAAATAGGACACGCTTTTTTTCAAGTTTTGCAAGAGCATTTTCATATTTTGAAACAATTATGGAGGTCTCGGACCGAGTCTTTCATGATCTTCAATGTAATATGTTTGTAAGATAATGGACATGATATCGGTAGTCATAACATCTTCAAGAGAGATCATTCAAAGTTTCCAAAATTTGATGTGTTCAACATCATCATTAGCTTGCTTTACCGTGGATTTATGGTCCTTGACAAAGTCACTGTTTCTTTTAAAAGTGCTTGTTCAACATGAATTACCCTTGAGTTGATGTTATTCACCGAGGGCAATTTGAGTTTCAAAAACTTTCTCTGCTCGATATCAAAAGTAGAGAACCAGTTGTTAGGTGTCATAGTGGTTTTAGTTTTAACAGTCTCTTGAAGACTCCCAATTCTAGTTTTAACATCGTCAAAAATGCTTCTAGTATCACTTGTGTTAAAAGGATTGTTTGAAGACATTTGTTCGATTTTCGAAAGAGATTTGGAAACTACAACTGGTTTTGAAACTGGTTTTGAAACTGGTGTTGACACTTTGTTTGAAACACTTGGTGTTATGGAAAACTTTGACGTTTCTTTTTTATTAACAAAAGTAATCCCATTAATTTTGTTCCATTTGTTATAATCAATCGGTTTAAGATCCGGATTCTTTTGTTTCATTTTGATCTACTCTCCTCGCCTAGTTCCAACGTTTCAAGAGAATCACGAACAATTATGGGTTCATGCAAAGGTTGTCCATTGTTCAACACATTCCGTTCTTTCTCGAGCTTTCTTGAGGAACGAAGGAGGTGAGTTACCAAGAGCCATTTTATGTGAAGTGTGAAAATCGGATTTGCTTGATTAGAAAGCATCTTGTTTGTTTTAGCGGAATGACCCGTTGTAAGAAGCAAATTATCCAATTTCTTTATAGTTTCATTTTATCCGAATTTCATCAAGAAGAGAATCTTCTCGTTTTGAAAATCAAGAATCAACTGCTTTTCTCTTTTCAAGATCGAAAATGTTGCTTTTTGTTTAGAAAGTTGGTCATTTAGTTCGAAATTTCCTTGTTTAAAGATTTTATTTTCAAATTCGATTCACATCAAGTGTATCGTATTTGAGTTGCAATTTTGTTCTCTTAAAACAGTAATCTCGATAACCAATTTCTAATTCGAAAGTTTGTTTGTATGAAATTCAAAGGCTTTGGCGTGCTCCTTGTAACTCTCAAGCTCGGGTCAATTTCTTATTCGTGGCCTTAACCTCACGATTGACCGTTCTTACTTTCTCAACTTCAATGCCACATTGATTGATTAATGATTCAACATAAGCACGTGTTTCCTCATCGCCTCGAGATTTTGTGCCACACGCCTCCACTAGGATCCACATCCGGAGTTTCGAGTAAGTATTGCTACAACTCGGATTGTCCGGTATGTATCATAAGTGGGTGTTACGCGTCATGCACTCGCTCGTCATGAGTAAACACATCACATATGACATTGTTATAGCATGGATCAATGATTGGTACCTCGACATCAGACAGGCGTCATAGACAGGAGGTGAGTCCGACTCGATGTCATACTTAGCTTCCTCAAGATTTGCCATGAAGATGCAATTTGCATTGAGTTCCTCGAGGTCTTCCAAATCATCCATAATAGCGAAAAGTCATGTTCTCAAGACTCAACTGGAACCCCGCTTGCTTATCTCGCTAACAAAGCGACTTTCCAAGAAAATCACCATTCTTTTTGTGCGGCTTAGTGGGACGCTTTCTTGCCATGTGACCCACTCCTTGACAGCTTATAACACTTAACCCGATTACCGATTCACATTTCCATGATTCCCAACGGCCGGAGCCGCAACATTCGATTCGATTACCCAACGCTTATTCCCAACATTCTGCCTCATCCGACACTCGATTCGAACCGCTGATTACCCATGCGATCGCTAAATGCTTTATCCAATAACGAAAATACCGCAAGGTCGCTTTACTTCGACTTCGTGGATCGGTGATTCCTTGTTCCCGGTATTGTTGATCCGATAGAATTGTTGTTGTGGTTGTGGAATGTATTGTCGCAAGTTGTTGTTGTTGGAAGATGATGAAGCTTGTTGTTGTGTATTCACCGTAGTTTGAGTCTTAGCAATAAGTGCCAATTTTTCCAATTTTTCTTTTCGACTTCATTCGCTTGACTTGGTTTTGTTTCGTAAAATCGTTGAGTTGATCAAAGTTCACCGATGTAAGTCTTTTGTTTGGTTAACAATAGTGACATATCGTCCCCATTCTTCCGGAAGATTATTCAGAACTTGATGTTTTGAACGATTGTTCGGGTGCCAACTTGTTTCGATAAGCTCATTCATCAAAGTGCAAAACCTTCCATAGTAGGATTCAATGGATTCTCCCGGTGTAGATGTAAACTTCTCCCATTCGCTTAGCGACTTGTTCTCCATATCTTGTTTACCAATTTCGCTCCAAAACATAGCCGCTAACACGCTCCCACATATCGAAAGCGCTTCACAACCGCTCACCGCAAAGAAAGATGTCTATTGGTAAACCCAGTTGGATAATATGAATTGCCATGTCATCTCGTGATCGACTTGTTTCGATCCTCTTCGATGTATTCGATTCGGTTTGAAGATGAGAGGATGGTGGGATGGGAGGTGTTGCATCGATTTCAAGGACATGGACTTGTCGAGGCTTGAAGGGTCCATCCCGAATGGATTTAATCATGAGTTTGCCATTAGGTTTGGTCTTTATGTAACGAAGCATACGACTTGTCCATTGAAGGTAACCACCTTTGCCAACATAGGAGGTCGGTTTTCGCACCTACCGCATGAATGTCTTGTTGAGTTGCCATTGATGAAGGTATGATCCGATAAAGTTGATGTAGGATCGATTCAACGATAAAGGAGTTGTGGTTGATGATGATTAAGCTCGCTTGAGGTGTTTCGAAAGTCGTATCAGAACTCGGTTCTTAAAAATTTTCGCCAAAATTTGAAATTCACTATAAAAATCAATTCTAAGGTCGTATGAAAATTTTGAGTTATGACAATTTTGACGCCAAATTTGACCGAAAAATTTGAATTTAGGCCCAAAATTTGAATTTTGACCAAAATTTTCGCAGCTTAAACCAAAATTTGAATCTCGCGTAAAAATTGAACGTTTAGTCTCCTCGAAAAATAATTTTTTTTTTTTTTTTTTTTTTTTTTAACCTTATGAGTAGAAAGAGCTTAGGCGTAGACCAAAGAAGTTACGAGTAGGATATGGTTACGAGTAGGATATGGTTACGAGTAGGATGTAGTTACGAGTAGGATGTGGTTACGAGTAGGATCTTATGCGTAGGAAGTTAGGCGTAGGATTCCTTAGGCGTAGAAACCTTAAGCGTAGAAACCTTAAGCGTAGAAACCTTATGCGTAGAAACCTTATGCGTAACCTTAAGCTTATGCGTAGACAAAAAGTTACTCGTAAACCTTACGCGTAATTTTGAAGTTATGCGTAGAGTTACTCGTAAGCTTTTAGCTTATGCGTAAACTATGGTTAAAAACCAAAAATCCTTTACACTGTCACACAGTAAGGGATATCCACAAGTCGGTGTTCCACACACTTATCCAAGTGAGGAAGCACCGAGTCACCGTTATAGCACGAAGATTCTTCACCAAAAGTTACGAGTAGAACCTTATGAGTAGTTGACTTTCTTACGAGTAGAATTAGGGTTTTGACTTACTCGTAAAAATTTCCAATGATTCAAACAATTTCTCTTGCACGATAGCCTTAAAACACTCAAATAACACAAAAATGTTAACCTTTTCACCCAAAGTGCTTAGAAAAGTTACGAGTAGAAAACTAGGGTTTTGACTTTTGACTTCTACTGTAAGAAATTTCCAACGATTCAAATGATCTCGCTTGCACGATATCCTTAAAACACTCGAATAACCCAAAAATGTTGACCTTTTCACCCAAAGTTGCTAGAAAAGTTACGAGTAGAAATGACCAATAAACCAAATACGAGCTTAAAAATGAAGAAAACCACGTAAAGCTTCTAACTTTTTGCAAAAAACTGAAACTTTAACACCAAATAAACCTTAAACCACAAGAATCTTGAATTTTTTGATGAAAAAATCAAAGCTTTATGCGTATCAAAGATGTAAAACGTGAGCTTATACGTAACCCTTCAAAACAAACACAAACACTCCTAAACCATTGTTAGGCGATTGATACCAATTGTAGGACCTTAGATATATCAACCTTATCACAAACCCAACACAAACACGTAACAGTTATGCTATACGAATAGAAAGATAAAGTAAAGAACTTGGTGACTTGATGTATAATTCGTGTATATGTTTAGAGAGGTAGAGAGAAGAAAGATGAACCAATAAGTCAGATATTGCTTCAAAGGAAAAAACACACACACACACAAAGCACACCCTCAAATGACATACTTGAGGGTATTTATAATAAGAGAGATGATGCCCTAAGGCTTGGCCATGGGCCTTGAGATGGACTTGGATTGGGCTTGGGTTACACGAACTAGGCAAGGCTAGCTTAACATAACTTATGCCCAATTAGCTTAGCCCAATCCACGAGCCCGTTGACTATTCTATCACGATATCTAACACACATTACAAAGTTCCTAATCGTGAATGACCATCACTTCTAATAAAAATAATCAAGGCTAACAATTCAAAACAAATTACAAAGTTAATTTAACTAAATTGTGATACAAAGAAACTGAATTACAACATTTTTAACTAAGTCTAAAACATTTACTAAAAAAACGACATTGAAGAAAAAATTAAAACTAGCTACTGCCTTGAAACTGCTTCCATCTCTTTTCTTTTATACTCCAAATTGTTTCTCTCTCCAGTCTGAACAAATCCCACCATCTCCCAGCCATTGGATCACTCTCAAATGCCATATGTCATTTTTGGCGCCAAAGTCATCTTGAGCAGTTTTGAGTTGGTATCAAGTAATTAATGGGTTTTGGTGTATGTAGAGGTGGAGGGGACAAAGGGGAATGGATAGGTGAGGAGGGGGGTTGAAAAGGAGGGAAAACCAAGACTGGTTTTGGGTATTCAATTGGGAAGAGATGGGTGAATGATTTACGGTATTTGGGCGCCAAGTGGGTGGTTTGACCAATGGGTTGACTGGGGCAGTTATAATAATAGGGGGTCCAAAATGCATAAGTGACAGGGGTCCAAGGGTTTGTGACAAGGTCCAAATGTGGTTTAAAGGGTTTTAATTACTTAGGGACCTTTGTTGTAACTTCTGAAAATTCAGGGACCTGGGCTGCCAATTCAACAAAGTTTCTTCCAAGGACTATAAGTGACATTCTCAAAAAGTATAAGGACCAAAATTGCCACTTTGCAATTTTCCAGGGACTAATTCCGCCAATTTTGAAACTTAAAGGACCAATTTGTAATTTTCTCAAAACTTTTTATATTTTTCACCAAAGGACTAAATTTGACAATTTTTGATTTTAAAAGGACCTTTGGTGACTTTTCTTTTGAAATTTTGACTCAGGGACTATTTCTGACAATTTTAAAAACTTGGGGACCTGAAACCGCAATTTTTGTAAATTTGATATGTTTTCATCCGATTTTGATATTTTGCATTTAAAACACATAAAACACCGATTTGTGGTATTTTGATCATTTTGATGTGTTTCGAGTGTTTTCGATGATTTTGCAGCTTTATTTTGATAAAACGATGAAGATTTAGACACTCATCGTGAATCAAGGTGGGCTGGGTAATAAAATGAATCCGAGAGATGAGGTAAGGTTTGGAAAATCTAAACCCAATTATGGGTCTCACATCACTTCTCTCACAATACATTTGAAACAATTAATAAAAAATATATGTTATTCATACCTTTTTCTAAATATTCTATTATGTAACAATTAAATAATATATTTTTAGTTAAATGTTATTATTTTCTATTACATCAAAACCAAATCCAAATCCAAATTTAAATCCAAATCCAAATACTTTAACAAACCAAACGGACCCTTAATATGGATATAAAAGAAAATTTTGACTTTATTAAATAAAAAATGATATATATTTAATTTAATTTTAATGTTCATTTATTATGCATAAATAAATAACTACTTTAAATATGAGAAAAACAAACTATTTAATGTGTTTAAACATTGATCAATAGGCATTGTTTAGTAAAAGCCGTCTTGTAATTATGTAAAGTCAAACTTTGCAATGTAGCGTAAAGTCAAGAGTGTCACCTTCAAGACTTTAGGGTCTGTTTGGCTTGATGTTGGTTTTGGATTTGAATTTAGATTTCAGTTCAAATTTGGATTTGAATTTGATTTATATATTATTTGTTATATATATAAAATAAAATATCAAATTAGAATTTGTTATTATAAAATTGAAAAAAAAAAAATTTGAGTTAAAAATGACTAAATGAGTGATGATATAAATGAAGGCCTCACTTATTTTGAAAAGTACATGCAAATTCTATAATACTGAATATTTTCCTGGGATTTGTATCCCCAATTTGAGGGCCACATATGTGTACCAAATAATGATAATCTACCATCAGTTCTAAACCTTTTGTCAAAAAACAATGTGCCAAACACTTCCTTAGTGACCATAGTTGAAAGTTGTGGTGTCAAAGTCTCGCGTAAAATGTGTTTGTCTTTTATGACACTCAAATTCAATGTCTTAGTGACCATAGTTGAGCTTGATGGTTTTCACTTTTATGACGGTAAAGATTTTGGATCTTATTGACCGACTGCTATGGTCACCAAACCCAACATATCCAAGTCAGCTCCACATCACAAATACACTTTATCATTAAATAGGGAGAGAATTTTTAAAATGAACCATTTCAAGTACCGTCTTACCAAATCGAACTTCGCCCATGTTATTTACGAAAATGAACTTTTAAATGTGAACCGTTAGATTCATTTCATGATATGTCTTTAACCATACACGTGTTCATGATCTTCTCGGGCGAGGGACGAATGATGCTAGGCGAGTGTTGGGCGAGATGATAGGCGTTGGGCGTGTCTAGGGCGAGAGACTAGGTCCTGGGCGAGATTGCTAGGCGTGGGCCTGGGCGTGGAGTTAAGGCGAGGAATGGTGAGCTAGGCGTGGGCCTGGGCGAGTGTCTGGGCGTGTGTGGAGTTAAGCCGAGGAAAGGTGAACTAGGCGTGGGTTTAGAATGATAATATTGTTATTGAGCTAGGCGAGGGCAAAAATCTGATGATGTTGTGGATAGGTTGTATATGCGATAAATATAGTGTTGCGTGATAAAACGATGCCAAGATTTGGAAGTAACAAAGCAAATAAAAGGTGAAACATGTGAAAAGATTTTGCTGGAAAAAAATCAGTTGACGGAAAAGAAAAAAAGGGTCGAGGAAAGGACGTTAAAATGAAGAAGAAGGTGATGACTTCTCTCTTTTGATTGGTTTAATGGTCATGTGGGTTAAATAGAGCAACGTATGGAACTTTGTGCATAGAAAACTGGGAAATTAGTAAATTTACATTTAACCAACTATTTATTACAGTACTTTTTAGGTAGGGTGTCATATAAGTACATCACTTTTATCACTTTTATTATGCATCTTTTGTGAACGTGAATGTACAAAGTTAAGTGGGCGAGTAATTTTTCTTGGGCGAGAGTAATGCCAGAAAAGTATGATAGTGACATATTTTGATCATTTTCGTAAAGCATCTAAAAACAGTTCACTTCGGTAAAACTACTTTTTATAAGGATTATTTAGGTAATTAGCTTTTAAATAGGTGTTATAGTTTCCATCAAATCAAAAATATAGAATTAGGCAACTTTATACAAACACACCTCAAAATATACCTCACAAACGCGAAAAAAAAAAAAAAAAAAAAGTGCTTCAGTTAGGTGGTTTGCACCACCTAACCAATGCAAAAAATCTAAAGATCATACGTGGTAATTGGTGATGTTTATGGGAATCCCACATGAAGGTTGAAGATGGTGGCTCACCCACGACAGTGACCGGTCATAAATAAATCAACTAGTTGTTATTTGTTTTTCAAAGTATGACACTTTGTTTTAGTTTTTCTTAAATGTAGCATCCTTTATGCTTTGCTAGGGCTGAGCATCGGGTCGGAACCCGACCCGACCCGACAAAGCCCGATTACCGAAAGTGCTCAAATGGTAACCCGAGTCCCGACCCGAGAAGTATTCGGTTGATCGGTTTCGGGTGGTTTTGGCTTGTTTTTTTCGGTTTTTGGCTCGTCCCGACCCGACCCGATTACCGAAATTGCTGAAATGGTAAACCGAGTCCCGACCCGAGAAGCTGCTAGTCGGTATCGGGCGGTTCGGGTTCTGTCGGGCTCGGGCCGGTTAGCGGGTCTCGGGCGGTTTTGCTCACCCTTATGCTTTGCTTTCTTATGGAATAGTTGATACATGAGACTAATGACTTTACTTTTATCCCATAATTTCTTAATTAGTGATTTTGTAATAAGGCAGATTTAAGAAAAACATTGAATAATAAGCATGAAACAGAATAGTTACATTGTTACATAAAGGGATTGAATAAACTCACGTGTAAGTGGTCTCAAAAGGAAAAAGAAATACTAAACAATCAAAACAAAAACAAAAAAATGTCACAAGAGTATTGTTTTTTTCACAGCCATGAAAAACATGCCTGCCCCTTATCTTGGTGTCACTGCAATTTTGTTGTGTGTTTTCTAAATGTGCATTACTGATAACTATGCTAAAACCTTATGTGATACTCTTACTAATGTTACTATCAAATCAACCTATAAATGCCACTATAAGCAACTACCCATGTAATTTTCCAGCCATTTTCAACTTTGGTGACTCGAATTCTGATACTGGTGGCTTGGCTGCCGCGTTTGGGCAGGCTCCTCCACCCAATGGGGAGACGTTTTTCCATTGTCCGGTTGGAAGGTACTCTGATGGCCGTCTAGTCATCGACTTTATAGGTATGCAGCTCCTTGACATGCATCATATGTGTTACAAGTGTTCGATTTTTACAGGTAACTAATTGAAAATCATGATGTTAACAGCACAAAGTTTAGGGTTACGCTACCTTAGTGCATACCTTGATGCTTTGGGTTCAAATTTCACTCAAGGAGCCAACTTCGCCACGGGTGGTTCAACCATTAGACCCCAGAATACGACTCGTCATCAAAGTGGTTTGAGCCCCATTTCCTTAAATGTTCAGTCATATCAGTTCAATGATTTTTATGTCAGGACTCAAATTATTCGCAAAGGTAACACATCATTCATATTTATATAAATTATTCGCAAAGGTATAAACCGTATAATCATATAATCTTGTATCTTGAAACAGTTGATGGCATCTTTAAGGAATTAGTTCCAAAACCAGAAGCTTTTCCACGTGGTTTGTACACATTTGATATCGGGCAAAATGATTTGACGGGTGGGTTGTTGCTAAACTTGTCAATCGATCAAGTCAAAGCGTCCATTCCTGATATCCTGGGTCAATTCAGAACTGTAGTTAAGGTGCGAATTGCGTATCAGTTACTGCATATAGTTGCAGTTCTTACATTTTCGGTTTTTTCTGATAGGATGTACATGATAAAGGAGGGAGATACTTTTGGATACACAATACTGGCCCGATTGGTTGTCTACCATACATATTGGAACATTTACCAACCAAGCCTGAACAGATGGACGAAACCGGATGTGCTAACCCGTTTAACGAGCTAGCCAGGTTCTTTAACCGCAAGTTAAAAGACCTCGTGGACCAACTACGTAAGGAGCTTGGTGAGGCTGCCATCATGTATGTTGATATCTATAGAGCGAGATATGCACTCATTAGTCAAGCAAGCAAGCATGGTAAATATACAAAGTTGATGATGATATACAGTGTTTTATACTTTTATTTCGTGGTTTGATAATTATATGGTTTGTTGAAAATGTAAGATTTGAGCATCCTCTTAGAGCTTGTTGTGGCAATGGCGGAAAGTACAACTACAACATACACGTTGGATGTGGAGGAAGAGTAAGCGACAACGGGAAAGAGATCCTTGTAGGATCGTGTAAACATCCTTTGGCTATGATCATATGGGACGGAATACATTATACTGAAGCAGCGAATAAATGGGTTTTCGATCATGTTGTAAATGGGTCATATTCTGACCCGTCCGTCCCATTACAGATGGCTTGTCATAGGAAATGAGACCAAGATCATTGTATACAATTCTACTTCTAATGGCATGGAATCTATTAAACAATGTATCCCTTTCAAACAATGGCCGTATAGCAGGCAAACCACCCAAAAATCGCCAAAAACCAATTTTTCCCAAATTTACGTAATTTCTCAAGTTTTCAAAAAAAAAAACCCCAAATTTCAACATGTGTACTTTTTCAGAAGTTTCTGCAGAAATAATATACAACATATGGCTAAGAATTTTTAATTCATACCATGAACAAGAAGAGTAACCCTCCATTCTTCGTCATCGTTACATTCTATTTGCGCCTCTGTACCTCCCGACGCTCCGGATCTCAGAAGCTGTTGATCCTTCCACTGAATATTAATTATCTGAACTCCGCTGATATAGCTTTTTGCTCTGTATATTCATACACAAATGATAAAAAATTAGACGGGCAAGTAGTTACGTTAGAATCAAAATAAATAATTTCAGAATTAGCACAACACGTACCGGTTTTTTCACTTGTACTTCTTCTTGCTCGATAGAGGCCTCCTCGTCCCCGGGATCAAAGAATGAGCAGTCAGCACCAATTAAATTCGTCAATGTCAAGTTGAACTTACGAATTAAAATGGAAAAATTACCTCTACCGCTGTCCGCTGTATATATATAATTTAATGTATCCAAATCTCCGATTTGACCTTAAATGCCGTAAAAAATTATCCATGAAAGTAGGATAATTTGTTTTTCCGTTGTGGAAGTACATCAGATCCACATGATACTCATCATGTTCCATAAAATGAGATGTGCCGCAAAGATAGGGGACGTGCCAGCGGTTACCGAAATCCATAGGACCCCCCATGATTTCCGGTTTAAGTGCAGAAGCTTGTCAGAGCCTATTTTCTTCCACTATAAATAGCATGGCACTCATTCAGGTTAAAAAGTCCTTTTTCACCATCATTTCATACTTTAGCACTCATACAACCATAATCACATACTTACTCCCACGCCAGAGGTGATTCACATGTCCAACCCCCGCGCTTCACTTAACGTAGTGTTTTGGTATTTAATTTCAGGTTACGAAGCAACTTGGCATACAACACTCACCCTCTAATCTTCACAATTTGCGTGTCACTAACGTTAAACATTAAACTTAGAAAATATCAGCATCTTTGTGTTTGAAGCTTGTACTGGCTATTTGTTTCAACGATAAAATATAATTAAGGAATTTGAGATGATCTTATCATTTATTGATTATACTAAACTTTTCTTATTAAAATCTGTTCATTTTATTAGTTAATATAAGTGTAGTCTTCCCTATTCCAAGTCTTCTCAAAAGTGGTATTGGCAAAGCTTAAAAAGAATTTGTGGATGATAGACCATAAGTGATATATGCCAGTCGTGCTACGTGGGCTGCGTGTTGAATGTTATAAGTCTTCCCTATCCCAAGTCTTCTTAAAAGTCTTCGGTGATTTGTTGATATCCTCTTCACAATTTGCCTGTCACCATCGTTAAACATTAAAGTTAGAAAATATCAGCATCTTTGAGTTCGAAGCTTGCACTAAATATCTATCTCAACAACAAAATATATAGTTAAGGAATTTATGATGATTTTGTTATTGCTTATACTAAAATTTTTGTTATTATACTGTGTTCAGTTTTATTTGTTAATATTGGTTCGTTTTATATACACACGACTGTAGACATATGTTTACCGCCAATCATGGCTATAAAAATTTTGACAAGCTATTATATTCTCAATAAATTGTCTTGGTCTAAGATGATAAGGAATTTGTGGAAGTCATTCCTGATACGGTTATACATAGAAATTAGTTATAATGCAATATAAGTCTAGTCTTACCACTCAAATTGTCTTGCTCAACACAACTATAAAAAGCCAATACTTGTTCCTATAATTTAAGTAAATTTTCAAAAATGAAGTCACCACAAGCAATAATTTACTTATCATCTCCCTCTTATATTTCTTTTCTCTTTTATGGTCTCGCGATAATTTGTCTTACTTTCGCGACTGTCTCCGCTTCCTATGGCGGTAATGAGACTGATTCTCTCGCGTTGTTGTCATTTAAGTCAATGATCACCCATGATCCATACAAAGTTCTAACCTCGTGGAACCATTCCTTTCATTTCTGTGACTGGAGTGGTATTTCATGTGGAAAGCAGCACAAACGAGTGACAGCTTTACAGCTTGTTTCGAAGGGCTTAGAAGGCTCGTTGTCTCCTCATGTAGGAAACCTCAGCTTCCTCCGTGAGCTTGATCTCGGGAACAACAGCTTTCAAGGAACCATTCCAAATGAACTTGGTCGTCTATCTAGGCTACGTATTCTTTATCTTGATGATAACAAATTCAGTGGATTAGTTCCAACAAACTTGTCTCGTTGTTCTAACCTCGAAGAGCTTTGGCTTGGTAAAAATAATCTATCTGGAAGCATACCCAAGGAGATGAGTTTACTCTCGAAACTTGCTCGTCTTGTGATTCAAAACAATAAGTTAACAGGTGGAATCCCACCTTTCTTGGGGAATATTACATCAATGGAAGTGTTCTCTGCTGTCAAGAACCCGTTGGGTGGGAGCATTCCTGATACCTTAGGTCATTGGAAAAGCTTAACTGCATTTTACTGTGGTGAGTGCAACTTATATGCAAGCATCCCTCATTCCATTTTCAACCTCACACTCTTAAAAACTTTTTCTTTAGCTGGTAATCACCTCACTGGTAGTCTTCCTTCACAAATTGGTAATCAGCTCCCGAATCTTGAGTTCCTTCAATTAAGGAATAATGAACTGACCGGAGTTCTTCCACCTTCTATTTCTAATTGTTCTAAATTAGGATTTCTTGAAATGAGTCAAAACAATTTTAGTGGGAAGTTGACTATCGACTTTTCCAAACTAAGAGATATTTACTTTATATCCTTATATGATAACAACTTCCATGGACGCGGAGAAGCTGATGACCTTAGGTTTGTTGATTCTTTGAATAACTGCACCAGATTAGTGTATTTGGATATTTCTAATTGCAACTTAACAGGAGTGCTTCCGATATCAATAGGTAACCTTTCTGATCAACTCAGATCTCTAGTTTTGGGAGACAATCAATTATTTGGAAGCCTCCCTTCTAGTATAGGCAGTCTAGTTGGCTTGAGCACTTTACGTTTAGGATTGAATCAATTCAAAGGGAAAATCCCTACCACCATTGGTAACCTACAAAAGCTACAACTTCTTGATCTACATAGCAATCAATTTTCAGGGCCTATCCCTGATGCCTTCGGAACTTATCATTGTTGATTGAACTTTATTTAGATTCCAACAAGTTAGAAGGTCATATTCCATCAAGCCTTGGGGATTGTAAAGAACTTAATGGGTTGAACCTTGCAGACAATAGACTCACTGGAGAAATACCCTCGCAACTTCTTCAACTTCCATCATTAGCTATCTTTTTAAACCTTTCTCAAAACAATCTGTTTGGTTCAATTCCATCTGAAATTAAAGACCTCAGGATGTTGAGCGGTCTCGATTTATCTTACAATAATTTCTCAGGTACCATTACTAGTAGCCTTGGTGAGTGCATTGGCCTTACAGTGTTATACCTTAGTGGCAACCTATTTCAAGGCATAATACCGCCTTCATTAAGTTCATTGGGAGGATTGGAGGTACTCGACATTTCTCAAAATAATTTATCTGGCAAAATTCCCCAATTCTTAGACAAATGGGTTTCCTTAGAGTTTTTGAACCTATCTTTTAATGACTTTGAGGGTGAAGTGCCGGTTGTAGGAGTGTTTTCCAATGCAAGTGCATTTTCGGTTTTGGGGAACAATAGGCTCTGTGGTGGTTTGGTTACACTTGAGTTACCCAAATGCAAGGAGAATGGTAGTAAGAAAAGAAGTTTCCTTTCTTCTTATTATTCATATTATTCATAATGGGACAATGTTGAGTTGTGATTTTCTGGCATATCAAACTCAAAGAAGAGATGGTGAAATATGGAATTACCATGTTTCATAATTTCATATTTTCCAACACATGTTTTTGAAGTGATTGTATTTATGTAGTCAAAATTTGTAATTTGAGGAAATATGAAATACTGATGTTTTTTTCTATAACCATGGTTTCCGACCTTTTGGCCTACTAATCCATATGGTTTGAGCAAAAGTCATGTGTGGTAATTAATGGTATCTCATTAATGGTTGTGAGTTCAAGTCATGTTAGGACATGTGAGAACAAAATTTTGTGGTGTATAGATTGTGAGAAAGCTAGTTTCCGTTCAAAAGAAATCTTGCTAACGTCATCTATTATTGCTTATAACCAAGGATTGATCTTTTTATTTAGTAATCAAGGCTTACTGATTATTCAATTCTTGCTAGTTGTGAGGCTGTAAAGTTAAAAGTTAGTCTTCTTTATTGATCTTTGGATGCCAAGGAACCAGCATAGCGTCTTATTTGTCTCATACTAAAACACGTTGGATTTGTACATTTTCTTTTGAAGCATTGGTAGAATGTTGTTTATTAAGTTACAACAACAATATTTGACTTGTGTAAGCATTGCAAATATAGTTAACTTGCATGATGCTTAGTGTATGAAAACTTAACGTGCACAAACGTAAATATAAGTGTCGAAAGGAGTAGACTCTTTGTCTCAAAGGAAAAAGGAAAAACTAAACAATCAAAACAAAACAAAAAATGTCACAAGGGTGTTTTTTTTCTCAGCCATGAAAAACATGTCTGCCCCTTATCTTGGTGTTGTTAGTCTTATGTTGTTATGGGTTAGGCCCGATTGTTATTATGTACGAAACACTTCAATAACCTACAGGTGTCACTGCGATTTTGTTGTGTGTGTTCTGAGTGTCCAATATCGATAACGTCATGATTTTGTTGTGTGTTTTCTAAATGTCCGTTACTGATAACTATGGAGCATAGTTGCTGGAAAATATCTTATGTGATGTTCTTACTCATGTTACTATTAAATCAACCTACGAATGCCACTATAAGCAACTACCCATGTAATTTTCCAGCCATTTTCAACTTTGGTGACTCCAATTGTGATACTGGTGGGTTGGCGGCCGCGTTTGGATAGGCTCCTCCACCCAATGGGGAGAAAATTTTCCATCGTCCGGTTGGTAGAACGGTAGGTACTCAGATGGACGTCTAGTCATCGACTTTATAGGTATCCAACTCCTTGACATGCACCATATGCATGTTTCAACATCATTGTAAGTTTTTTTTTTTTTTTTTTTTTTTTTTTTTTTTCAGGTAAAGGGGATTACGCCGGTAAAATATCATTGCAAGTTTTTAATTAAATAGCCTCACATGCGTTACTAAGTATTAGATTTCTACAAGTGACTCAGATATTGATATAAATGCGGAGTAACTAATAAAATCATGATGTTAACTGCACAAAGTCTGGAATTATGCTACCTTATTGCATACCTTGATGCTTTGGGTTCAAAATTCACTCAAGGAGCCAACTTCGCCACAGGTGGTTCAACCATTAGACCCCAAAATACGAGTCGCCATCAAAGTGGTTTGAGCCCCATTTCCTTAAATGTTCGGTCATATCAGTTCAATGGTGTTGATTTTGTGAAGTGAAACTTTGCAATGTGGTGTACAGTCAACATTGTCACCTTCAAGACTTTAGTGACCATATTTGAAAGTTGTGGTGTCCAAAGTCTCACGTAAAATGTCTTTTTTCTTTTATGCCACCAAAATTCAATGTTTTTGTGCTTTATTGAGCTTGATGGTTTTCACTTTTACTAGTATAATGGTAGATTTTGGATCTTTTAGACCGACTACTATGGTCATCAAACCCATACATCTAGAAAAGAAATTGAAAGTTTTAAAGAGTTTTTAAAAAGTAAGTTTCAAATTAAGGATTTGAGAAAGTTGAAATACTTTCTGGGAATTGAACTAATTGAAACTAAAAAAGGTTTATGCTTGTCTCTAAGAAAGTATTGTTTAGATCTTTTGTTTGAGTTTGGGTTACTTGCTTGCAAACCATCTGCTATTCCTTTTGAATAAAATTTAACCATTACTTATAAACCTACTGATAAAGATTATATTCTTGATAATATAACTGAGTATCAAATGTTAATTGGTAAACTGATTTACTTGATACACACTAGGCCAAACATATCGTATGCTACTATTTGAGTCAATTTATGCATTCCCCTTAAAGGTCTCATTTATTGCTTTAAAGGTGTTGAGGTATTTAAAAGTCTCTCCAGGTATGGGTCTGCATATTGTTAAAAGTTCTGTTAATTCATTAGAGGCATTTGTAGATACTGATTGGGCAAAGTGTGTGGTCACTAGAAAATCTGTTACTGGTTTTTGCATTAGTCTAAATGGTTCTATGGTTTTATGGAAAAGCAAAAAGCAAAATACCCTCTCAAAGTCTTCTGCAAAAGTTGAGATTAGAGCTTTAGCTTCTGTAACTTCTGAGATTGTTTGGATCCTTAAAATTTTGAAGGATCTGAACTGGGAACATTTTATTCCTTTCAAAAATTTTTGTGATAGTCAAGCAGCAATTAAGATTACTGATCCAATCAAAGACGGCGAAGCGCCTCTAATCTAAAGGCCAAAGAGTGCTCTTTGCGCTACTAATCCATTTTTTTATAAAAGAACTAAGCATTTGGAAATAGATCTTCATTTGTAAGAGATAGAATTTAAACTGGTATTATTGAAACTATTAAGATTGGTATAGCATATCAAGCTGACATTTTCACAAACGGTCTTGATAAAGCTCAACATAATAAACTGTTTTCAAAACTTGGTTTGTATGATGTTTTCCAGGCCAAGATTAAGGGGGGGTGTTAAAATGGTAATCTAGGCCTGGAAACATTTGAGGGATTGATTGTGAACTTTTCTTATTTGCAAATATAACATTGATAACACTTTGGAAGATAGATGACAAAGGAACGAAAGATGAGCGGCTAAGATTGACAAGCTGGACTAAGTCGGTTAGAGGCACTACATAAAGAAAGAAGGCAAGAGGCTTCTTTCATAACTGTGATCATCTCACTCTCTCTCAAAATATGATTATCACATCTCTCTCTCAAAAAAGTTGTAAACCCTAATATTGTTGTATCTGATCATCTTAATGTGAACCAAGTTAGTAATCTTGATGTTATTTTCTGGAAACATGAAGGACCAAACTTGTAGAAACGAAAGTCTACAACCGCAAGTTAGTTATTATAGTTAGAAACCTGTAGATTTTGTGAAGGGGAGTTGAGATCAATATAGAACTTATATTTGCCATAGAACAAATGAACCAATTATAGCCCTCCATTTTTTTTTATCTAAATTAATAAAAAATTATTTTTCACCTTTTTTTAAAAACAACATATCTTACAAACGGTAAATCTTCAAACTATAAACAATACACCATCACAGCGAGAATTAAATTATCTTTTTATAGATATGCAATTTTATATATTTTCGACAAACATTTTTTTTCAAAAATCTCGTCCGAAAAAATCATATATGATTTTTACGAATCATATATGATTTTCAAAAATCATGTATGATTCGATTTTTACGACAAAAATCATATATGATTCGTAAAAATCGAATCATATATGATTTTCACAAATCATATATGATTTTTGTTGACCGAAATTTAAAAAAAAAAATTTTGTTAAAAATATATAGTAGTGCATATCTATAGAAAGATAATTTAATTCTCGTCGCGATGGTATAATTTTTATCGCGTAACGATTAATGGTTTGCGAGATATTTAATTTTTTAAAAAAGGGTAAAAGTTTATCATAATAAAAAAATGAATGGCTATTATTGGTTCATTGGATCTATGGTAAATTTTTGATCTATATTGAACTTTTGCCTTGTGAAGGGTCATGTCGCTTGGACACACCCATTCGAATACTATATATATATGTAAATCTGTAACGATATTCTAGTTGAACGAAATACAGAAGTTATCTCTGTTTACATTGTTTGCAAATCATTCATTTCGACTCACACACATCCGAACACTTTGGGACTAACATTTGGCATCAAGAGCCTTGTTTGAACCATTCTCGTTACACCATCAAACACCAAACCAGAAAAACAGAAACCTGTTAGCGAGAAACCAAAAAAAAAAACAGAAACAAAAAAATAACCCTCGCTGAAACCTTTAGTTTCAGGAACAAACGCAACACTCTTGAACCTTGTTAACGTAAGAAGAGGTTTCCTAGATAACTTAGGGGACATAAGAAAGTCGTATACAACTTTCTTTGTGTCAGATTTTGCAAACAGGAAGGACACCAAAACCGAAGTGGTGCCCTGTTTTGTTGTGATCATTTGTACGCGACAACAAAACCAGAAAAAAAAGAAGAAACAATTGTTTGAAGACTTGTTGGTTTACTACAACGCGACAAGGGAAAAAGAAAGACGTCAAAGGATTGTGTATTTTACCGAGATACACAAGGAAAAGAAGAAGCGCATAAAATTGAAAGAAGCGTTGCTTGTGCAGAATTTGAAAAGGTATACCGGTGACAAACAATCAAGGATTGTTTAGGAGCGTTTAGCAATACAAGAACAACAACTAATATCGAATTAGAGGCGAACTGATCACTCGTCATAGAAGAATACCGAAAGGTATTGAAGGGTTGTTGAAGGGACACGGTGTGGACATAAAAAAAAGATTATTGTGGTACAACGCGGATAAAGGAGACAAGCAACAGCGGCAACGACAAACAAAACCATTTGTTTAGACGTTGGGGACTTAATACCGTAGGGTATTAAGAAGAAAATGAAGAAAAGCAATTAGATTGCTTTCGGTAAAAGAAATACCGAAAGGTATTTTTGACGAGGGACTTGGAACAAAACAGAAACAACGACAAACATTCGGTTTGATCGTGGCCAAAAACACCAAGGGTGAATTTGGAGAACATAGCCGAGACATAACAAGGGTCTAGGGCAAGTAGTGGTAACCAAGTCGAGAAGGAAAAAGGAAGGAACAACGTGAAGTGTGGTAGAAGGAGAAAACACTTTGGTTAGTATTCGATAACAACATCAATACGACCAAATTGATTTGGAAGGAGACGAGGAAAGAAAGAACGTGGTTGGTATTAAAACTCAAGTACCGACACAAGTGGGAATACGACTATGTTTTTTAAAACACAACAACGAGGTCACAAATTCAAACTTTGGATTTCTCTCTTATACTTTTAAATAGTATAGCTCGTTATTTTACATTACTAGGAAATCCCGAGAACTATATATTGATCTCGTACTATTAGATTCATGGATAACTATTTATGTTCCCGTAATATTAAGAATACCATACTTAGATAGAATTCCCATAGAAAGTAGAAAGTGAAGATCATAAACACTATCAAAATGCCCGGTGACGATGCGAGTGGCAGTAACACTGCACCAAAACCCGTAACCCCTATGACACAGTATCAATGCCCTAAACTCAAAACCACAAACTACACAGTTTGGACTATAAAAATAAAGGTGATACTAGAAGCACAAGGTTTATGGGAAGCAATAGAACCTAAGGATAACACACAAGTAGATGATAAGAAGGATAAGGCAACAACCGCCTTCCTATATCAAGCATTGACCGAAGATGTGATCTTACAAGTAGCAAGTTGCAAAACAGCAAAAGAATTATGGGATTCACTGAAAAAGAGACACGTTGGAGAAGAGAAAGTGCAACAAGCACGATTACAATCACTGATGATTGGATTTCAGACACTTCAGATGAAGGAGGATGAAACGGTGGATGCATTTACAACCAAATTGAACGGCTACGCCACAAAGGCTAAATAATTAGGAAAAGCATTGGATGAATCACTTTTAGTACGAAAACTATTAGATTTCACACCAGATAGGTTCATTCAAATAGTAGCATCCATAGAACAGACAAATGATCTCGATGACATAACGTTAGATGAGATCGCAGGAAAACTTAAGGCATTTGAGGAGAGAATAAAACTCCGAAAGGGAGGACAAGTAGAAAGCCAAGATAACCTATTATTCGCATAAGGCGAACACTCTAGAAATAAAAACGATTTACCAAATTTAGAGGTAGATCAAACTATTCACGAGGAAATTGGAAAAATAAGGGAAATAGAGACAACTCGAATGCGTGAAACTCACCACAATAAGAATAAAGGTGAGTGGGATAAAAGAACTTGAAATGTTTCAATTATGGAAAACCGGACATTTCAAGAAAAATTGTAGAAGTCCACCAACAACTCAGGAACAATCAAACCTTATCTTAGAAGACGATGAACCATCATTACTAATGGCTACACACGAAACTGAAGAAATCTTGTTAAATGAAGAACAAGTACACCCCCAAAAATATGCTACAACAGATGCTAGCATATGGTATTTAGATAATGGTGCAAGTAACCATATGACGGGCACCAAAGGCTATTTTAAGGATATTGACGAAAACATCACTGGACGCATTCGTTTTGGAGATGGATCGTATGTGGAGATAAAGGGTAGAGGTTCAATACTATTAGGATGTAGAAACCTACAACAGAAGATGATTTCAGATGTTTACTACATTCCAAACCTCAAGAGCAACATACTTAGTCTAGGATAACTTATCAAATAGGTTGCAAGATCATCATGGATGGAAATTCATCGACTTTGTATGATAAGAACAAGAAGTTGTTGATGAAAGTAGAACGATCTAAGAATCGACTTTACAGTATTAGATTACATATAGTAGCACCTATATGTCTCTTAGCAAACATAGATGACCAAGCATGGGTATGGCATGCTAGATTAGGTCACTTGAACTTTGATGCGATAGACAAGATGACAAGAAAAGGTCTAGTATACGGAATACCTAGAATAAACCATGCAGGACAAATCTGTGATGCATGTTTATTAGGAAAACACACCAGAACACCTTTTCCAAACCAAGCTAAATATAGATCAAAGAACCCGTTGGACTTAGTATATGGAGATCTTTGTGGTCCCATAAGTCCAAAGAACACACTCGGAAAGAAGCTCATCTTCTTATTAGTAGATGATCGCACACGTTTATGTGGGCTTACTTTCTAAACTCGAAGATCAAGCATTCAAAGACATTCAAAGAATTAAGGCAATGATTGAATAAAAGTTGAAGTCAAAAATAAAGATGCTAAGAATCGATAGAGGAGGTGAATTTACATCACATGAATTCACCAAATACTGTAAGGAGAATGGAATAGAAAGACAATTGACAAGACCATACTCACCGCAGTAATGGTGTAGTAGAGAGAGAAATAGAACAAGATTATCAACTACTAGGATTATGATGAAAGCAATGAAGTTACCCTTAACTTTTTGGGCGGAAGCAGTCAGCACGCCATTTACATACTCAACAGGGTACCTACGAAAGCCCCGGAAGATAAAACACCATATGAAGCCCTCTACAATGTAAAACCAAACCTAGAATACCTAAGAATATTCGGATGCACACTTATGCTAAGATAACAATACCTTACTTGAAGAAGCTGGATTGATAGAAGCATTCCAATGATTTACTTAGAGTTGAAGAAGGATCAAAAGCATGTAGGCTATATGATCCAGTAGGAAAGAAGAAACACGTTAGTAGGGATGTAAAGTTTATGGAAACGAAACCGTGGGATTGGAATAACAATGAAGAGGATACAAGCACAGAAGATACGTTTTGGACTAGCTTTGTAATAGACGGAGTTGACTATGATAACCCTACACCAGTCAACATAGAAAACACTGATAACACGTATCATGAACAAGAACCTATACCGGATCCACCCTCACCAATCACACCACCATCTTACACTTACAACCCTAACTCGGAAGATGAAGAAGGAGCTACTATAAGTTCATTCGAAAGCTCAGATCCTAGATTTGATCATAGACCTATACAAGGTTTAAAAGATATTACGGAAATTTACCAAACTGCACGTGAAGTAGAAGCACCAAGCTTATTTTTCACAGAAGAAGAACCCCGTAATTACAAGGAAGCATCAAAAGATGAGAAGTGGATTGAGGCCATGAAAATTGAATTAGACTCAATTAACAAAAACAACACATGGACCCTTACCACATTGCCCGAAAATCAGAAGGCAATAGGACTCAAATGGGTTTATAAAACCAAGAGAGATGCACAAAGAAGGATCATAAAGTATAAAGCAAGATTAGTAGCAAAAGGTTATGTACAAGAACAAGGAATAGACTTCGATGAGGTGTTTGCACCAGTTGCTAGGATAGAGACAGTTCGATTGATATTAGCACTAGCAGCGTATCATGGATGGCAAGTACACCACTTAGATGTAAAATCTGCATTTTTACATGGAGAATTGAAGGAAGAAGTCTATGTTACACAACCTGAAGGTTTCATTCAACAAGGAAACCTAGGAAAATTCTACAAGCTAACTAAAGCTTTGTATGGCTTAAGACAAGCACCTAGAGCTTGGAACATGAAGCTTGACCAGACCTTGAAGTCCTTAGACTTTAAGAAATGTAATCTCGAACAAGCAGTCTACACAAAGAGAAGCAAGACATCTACACTTATCGTTGGAGTATATGTCGATGATTTGATAATCACGGGCACTCCAAAAAAGGAAGTAGACTTGTTCAAATCCCAGATGGAAGATAAATTTGAAATGAGCGACTTAGGGTTGCTATCATATTACCTTGGGATAGAAGTTACACAAACAGGATGAGAGATTACGATCAAGCAAACAGGATACATTAACAAGATCTTAAAAGAGACAAGCATGATGGACAGTAATGATACGAAGACACCTATGGATCCCGGCACTAAGTTGGTCAAGGCGGAAGATGGAAACCCAGTTGACGCAACTTATTACCGAAGCCTAATTGAAAGTCTCATATACTTACTACATACAAGACCAGATCTTAGTAACTCAGTTGGATTACTCAGCAGATTTATGCAAGACCCGAAGGATCATCACCTCAAGGCAGTGAAACAAGTAATCCGATACATCAAAGGAACGAAGGACCATGGAATAATATACAAGAAAGAAGGAGGCTGCAAGATTACAGGATACAACGATAGTAGTTATGGAATCAATACAGATCAAGGAATAGTATTTTACTTTGGAGAGTCACCTATTACCTGGTGTACTCAGAAGCAACCAACAATAGCACTCTCATCATGTGAATCAAAATTCATGGCAGCTACTGCAGCAGCATGTCAAGCCTTATGGCTAAAGCGATTACTCAGTGAATTAACTGGATTAGAAGAAAAGGAGATAACACTTAGAGTTGACAACGTATCAGCTATAGCACTCGTAAAGAACCCAGTATTTCATGGAAGAAGTAAGCACATAGACATTCGCTATCATTTCATTCGTGAATGCGTAGAGAATGGTCATATTAAAGTAGAACACGTTAGCGGAGAACTACAAAGAGCAGACATCTTAACAAAAGCTTTACCAAGACTCAAGTTTACAACTATGAGACAAATGCTCGGAGTACAAGACCTTGGACAAAGCAACGATCAAGATTAAGGAGGAGAATGTGAACCAAGTTAGTAATCTTGATGTTACTTTCTGGAAACATGAAGGACCAAACTTGTAGAAACGAAAGTCTACAACCGCAAGTTAGTTATTATAGTTAGAAACCTGTAGATTTTGTGAAGGGTCATGTCGCTTGGACACACCCATTTCAAATACTATATATATGTAAATCTGTAA
>CM040241.1:36278690-36439529 GCA_022545495.1 Chrysanthemum lavandulifolium | reverse complement strand
TATAAGAAATTAAGCATGGTTTACAACACTTTAATGCACCCAATTTTCAGAATTACAACAAACTAAGCATATTGTACAACAAAATAAAGCGTGGTGTCATTTTAAGACCAAAATTCTATCAAACAACATTAGTGCTATTAAAAACACCCATTCACAAAAAATTACAACCATTTAAGCACAATGTACAATAGCTGCAACCAATTTTCAGATTTACAACAAAATAAGCATAGTGTACAACAAAATAAACATGATGTAATTTTCAGACTTAAAAAATTAATGTTATTAAAGTGGTCAATGTTATCAATGACTATAATGACTACTACTTACAAGAAAACAAACATAGTGTAGAACACTTTAATGCACATAATTTTCAGACGTACAAGACAAGAAGCATAGTGTACAACAAAACACCATATTAATGCTATTTAATGTAGTCAATATTTAACTGGTCAATAAATACAATTAATACGATTATTAAACACCCCTACATAAGAAATACAAATTATCAAGCATATTGTACAACCAAATTAAACACAATTCTGCATTAAATTTCACTACTATAAATAATAAAACACATTATACAAATATTCAAGCCCGAGCGAACAGCGGGCCAAATGGGCTTGAGCTCGAGCAGGCGCGGACCGAGCAGACTCGAGCAGCAGACACCGACCAGCGGGTTCGAAACGAGCAGGCACGGGCTATCTGAAATTCTTGATATCCGTAAATTTATTGTTAAAAAGAACATAATAAACTAAAATACATTATTAATCAAAAAAATTTATTTCAGGGTACCCGCCGCTGCAACGCGCGGGTACCCTGCTAGTTATTTTATAATTATAAAAGGGCTAATTCCGTATATGTACACTTCAAACCTTATAATAAGAGTAAACTACATGGATGGTTCCTGTGGTTTGCTCAAAGTTTCACCCACAGTCCCTAAAAATGTAAAGTTGCATAGATAGTCTCTATCTCTGAAAAAAATAACACTAATGGTCCACTTTTTAACTGACGTTAAGTGACTTCCGTTATAATTTACACGTTAGCCCCTTTTGGTTAAAGATCGTTGCATCGTCCATCCTTTATAATAACGGTCATTTATAATTTAAAGTTTTTCGACTTAAGGTACGTTTTATCCGTTTTCGTCCGTTTTTATAAGTTTTCGTCCGTTTTTATATGTTTTCATACGTTTTTAACCGTTTTTTACATCTTCTTCGTTTTTCTTGTGTTTTCATACGGTTTCGTCCGTTTTCTTCGCAATGTTTTCATCTTTTTTTAACCGTTTTCGTCTGTTTTTATACATTTTCATCCGTTTTTATACGTTTCGTCCGGTTCTCTTACATTTTCATATGTATATATCCGTTTTTATACGTGTTTATCTATTTTTATACGTTTTCGTCCATTTTTGTACGTTTTCTTACGTTTTCATCTGTTTTTCTTACGTTTTATTTCGTTTTTATACGTTTTGGTTTGTTTTTCTTACATTTTCGTCCTTTTTATATCTTTTCATACGTTTATATACGTTTTTATACATTTTCGCCCGTTTTCATACGTTTTCATCCGTTTTTCTTTTGTTTTCATACGTTTTCATCCGCTGTTTTCGCATGTTTCTTACATTTTTATATGGTTTGGTCCGTTTTCTTAAATTTACATACGTTTTGGTCCGTTTTTATACGTTTCCGTCCTTTTTTATAAGTTTACGCCTGTTTTATATGTTTTCGCTCGTTTTTCTTACGTATTTATACGTTTTTATCTGTTTTTATACATTTTCGTATATTTTCATCCATTTTTCTTATGTTTTTATACGTTTTTGTCCTTTTTTATACGTATAAAAATGTAAGAAAATGAGTGAAAATGTATTAAAACGGATAAAACATATGAATGCGTATAAGAATGGATAAAAATGTTAGAAAAACAGACGAAAACGTATAAAAATAGTAGAAATCGTATAAAACGGATAAAATGTGAGAAATGGTCGAAAGCGTATTAAAACAAATGAAAACGGATAAAAACACAATAATACGTATGAAAACGGACGAAAAGGTATTAAAATAGACAAAAACGTATGAAAACGTAAGAAAACGTGCGAAAACGAATAAAACGGATAGAAACATTTGAAAAACGTATAAAACGGATGGAAACGTAAGAAAAACGGGTGAAAACAGATAAAAACGCATGAAAACATATAACAATGGACGAAAACGTAAGAAAAACAGAAGAAAACGTATAAAAATTGATGAAAATCGAAGAAAAATATACGAAAACGTATAAAAATTAACGAAAACGGATAAAAACGAATGAAAACGTATAATAACGGATGAAAACGTAAGAAAACGAACGAAAACGTAAGAAAAACGGGCAAAGACGTATAAAAATGGATATAATGTATGAAAAAATATAACAACAGACGAAAACGTAAGAAAAACGGACCAAAACGTATAAAAACAGATGAAAATCAAAGAAAAACAAACGAAAACGTATAAAAATAGACGAAAACTTATAAAAACGGATAAAAACGTAAGAAAAACGGATAAAGACATACGAAAACGTATAAAACAGACGAAAACGGATGAAAACGTAAGAAAAACGGGCAAAAAGAGATAAAAAAAAAACGTATGAAAACGTATAAATTCGTATAAAAACGGACGAAAACGTATAAAAACGGATGAAAACGTATAAAAACAGACGAAAACGTATAAAACAGACTAAAACGGATAAAAACGTACCTAAAGTCGGAATACTTTAAATTATAAACGGCCGTTATTATAAAGGATAGATGATGCAACAATCTTTAATCAAAAGGGGCTAACGTGTAAATTATAACAGAAGTCACTTAACGTCAGTTAAAAAGTGGACCATTGGTGTTATTTTTTTCAGAGATAGGGACTATCTATGCAACTTTACATTTTTAGGGACTGTGGGTGAAACTTTGAGCAAACCACAGGAACCATCCATGTAGTTTACTCTTATTATAAGGTTTGTAGTGTACATATATGGAATTAGCCCTTTTATAATTATAAAATAACTAGCAGGGTACCCGTGCGTTGCAGCGGCGAGTACCCTAAAATAAATTTTTTTGATTAATAATGTATTTCGGCTTTATTATGTTCTTTTAACAATAAATTTACTGGATATCAAGAATTTCATATAGCCCGTGCCCGTTCGTGCTCGAACCCGTTGGCCCGTGTCTGCTCGGGCTCGAGCCCGTTTGGTCCGCGCCCGTTCGGGCTCAAGCCCATTTGGCCCGTTGCCCGTTCGGGCTTGAATATTTGTATAATGTGCTTTATTATTTAAACTTTTAGGGATAGGGACTATCCATGTAATTTTAAACTTTTAGGGACTGTGAGTGAAACTTTGAGGAAACCACATGGACCATCTGTGTAATTTACTCTTATAATAACATATTTATCCAACTAAATGATATAATGTTAAATATACCCAACTATAACAACGTATTTGTCGTATTCACCCATTTGATCATTAAATTAAGGGTTTTGGCCGTATAATAGCAACAAACTTTTTCAAATGTATAATGTTAAATATACCCAACTATAACAACATATTTGTCGTATTCACCCATTTGATCATTAAATCAAGGGTTTTGACCGTACAATAGCAACGAACTTTTTCAAATGTACCGATCTAGTACGCGTACTGTTTTTTGTCCCACTTAATGTAAGAAACTTTCATGTTTTGCACCAATCTACCCCACCAAACTTGTTTATATGTTTTGTACAATTTTTGTACGTTTTTATACGTATTCATATGCTTATGTGGCAAAAGGTTTTTGTTTTCGGTTGAACAAGTTTGGTGGGGTAGATCGATACAAAACATGAAAGTTCGTTACATTAAGTGAGACAAAAAATAGTACGCGTATTAGTCGGTACATTTAAAAAAAATTGTTGCCAAAACCCGTAAATCAATTAGAAATAAATTCACATCATCGTATTCCCATGATGCCCTTAAGTCCTCAACTACTATGAAGTTTGTTTGATGTTTTATTTTATACTTGTTCCAAAGTGTTTAATTACCTTGATGGAATTTGTATACTGGCCAAATACATGAACTTTTCACATTTTACTATTGTGACAATAAACTTTTAATTTTCCTATTAAAACCAAAAACTTTCTTAATTACCCTTATTCTAACCAAACTTGACACGTGGCACTCTTAATCCTTTTATAACCCAATTAATCCAACTTTTCTCGTTTTAGCATTGTGGGGGGTCTTTTTTGCCAATATTCGAAACTACTAAAAGTAAATACAATCTTGGTTTCAGGCACTCTATGGTTATTTGGATCTCCATGGGTTCAGTGATGTTGAGAATCACAAATGATGTTGGTTTCAGAATCTCCATGGGTTCAGTGACTCTATGGTTTCAGGCACTCTATGTTTAGATACATGAACAACATTCAGGGTTGTTTTGCTCTCATGGCGATATCACTAACCCGTATCTCTGATTCACTCCACTGAGCTTCATCATCCCCTGATGTTGCAACAACGACACCCTGAAACCTAACAACTTTTGCTCCTTTTCATACCCTGACTTTTAACCAGCACACTCCCTTAGTTGTAATCTTCAAGCTCTAATCATCAGACCACCAGTATTCTTTTACCTTAAAGTTTTACACAACATCAGTGACCTCAATCATTAACCAGCCAACACTCCTCTGAAACCCACTTAACCACCGTAATAATATTTAACACTTAACTCCCAAACACCAAATCCAGATTCAAACCCGTACTCTATCTTATCAGCCACACCCTCCCCCTAATTTTTCCGTGGCTGTAACTACCTTACCTTAGGTTCAGGGACCGGTTCAAGCTTGCTAATTTTTTGGGTTGTAATTAGGGTTTGATTGGAATTGATGATATTCGTCGAAGATGTCGGATTTGCTTTTGGTTATTGATTGACAACATCATATGGAAGTCGTGATGAATCTGCGTTTTTGTTTGTGTTTGGCGGATTTTTTGATTGTGTGTTTGGATTAGATCGAGGTCTGGGATTTTTGCGGATGTGTTGTTTTTGTGATTTGGTTATTTGGATTAATCGAGAAAAGTTAGCAAGCTTGTTTTTGTGATTTGTTTATCTGTGATTTGTGTGTTTGTGTGTGGCGGATGTTTTTGTGTTTCGAATATTGGCAAAAAAGGCCCCCCCACAATGCTAAAACGAGAAAAGTTGGATTAATTGGGTTATAAAAGGATTAAGTGTGCCACGTGTCAAGTTTGGTTAGAATAAGGGTAATTAATAAAGTTTTTGGTTTTAATAGGAAAATTAAAAGTTTATTGTCACAATAGTAAAATGTGGAAAGTTCATGTATTTTTTGGATCATTAACCCTTTTTAATAACCCAAATGGACATATGTTATATACCAAGTAAACCTGCTCCTCTGTCGCATATGGGAAATAATGTATCAAATACAAAATTAACAATTTCATCAGCATCTGTTCTTCCTTCAGCTTGAATATCCATCAACACATCCAACACACTCATCGTAGGTCTCATTTCTGAATCATACTGCAAACACCTAAGAGCCAACTCTGCAACTGATGTAATCATTGTCATCAATTCACGATTTGAATCAGTCACTAAATCTGGGTCGATTAGTTCATCAACTGTGCATCTTTGGATCCTGTTTAAAGCTAAGTTAGCTAAATTAATTTCTTCTTTTGACCTGTTCAAATCGACAGCCACCATTGATGATATTAGTTCGCATAAAACTACGCCAAAGCTGTTAACATCACTCTTATCTGTTAACTGGTAACACTGGTGATATTGGGGATCCACGTATCCTGGGGTCCCCTGAGGAGGTGTTGAGACATGAGTGACGTTATTAGGTATGAGCCTTGATAGACCAAAATCTGCTACATTCACACAGAAGTTATGATCTAGAAGAATGTTGTTGGTTTTTACATCTCGGTGTATGATTTCATTGGCGATGTTCATACGTATTGGCCATGTTAGCAAGCTTGGATTTGCTCGTTTCCCATGGAGGTGATCAGAAACAGTGCCATTGGGAATGTACTCATAAACAAGAAGCTCATGGCTTTGTCGAGGGGTGTAACCATAGAGGACAACATGGTTGGGGTGACGTAACTTGGTGAGGATCTCAACCTTGTTTATAAATTGCTGGACTCGTCTGTAGTTGTGTTCATACAGTTTCTTCACAGCAACCTCTCTCCCGTCTTTGAGTTTACCTTGTTAAGAAATAAGTGTGAGTGATTTAATGGTGAGAGTGTCCCGATGGGCTTAGTACTGTGATAAGCATGTTAAGTTCTCACCATAATAAACAGCCGCCTAGTTTGTTAGAAGGATCGAAATGTCGGGTGGCATATTCAAGCTCCATATAGGAGAAAACAGAGACACCATAGAAGAGACTTCGGTCTTTAATGCTTTTAATATTATCCTTTGATGAGACATTAGAAAAAGAGTTGGTCTTATGGCGTCGCCATAACATGAAGATGACTGAAGAGAGCATGATTATGAAGGCAAATCCAGAGAGAACTAGAGAAGAAAAATAAAGTAAACACCATCAGTTACAAAATCAAACATCTTAGTGTGTTTGTGTGTGTGTAATGCATAGGAATAAAGAGGTATATTACCAAGTATCAGTTTTGTGGATGGTTTGTCTGCAGCTATCAAATAACAAACTCTGATTAAAAAAACAGAGTAATGGAAATATTGTGAATAGTAATGGAAAACAGAGACACCATAGAAGAGACTTCGGTCTTCAATGCTTATTTTTCTCTTCTTCTTATACTTGAGGGACCATATACATTCTAATTTTGGTTTTCCCCGCCTTAAGTGTCATTACCCCCTCTCCAAAATCAATGGTTGCTCTAGCCGTAGCTAAGAATGGTGTCCCTAATCAATGGTTACTCTAGCGGTAGCTAAGATCGGTGTTCCTAGGATTAGCGGCATATACTCATCTTCCTCTATGTCAACAATCACAAAGTCAACCAGATATATATGATTTCCTACATCAACTAACACATCTGCCGCAATTCCAATAGGATACACATAAGAATGATTTGCTAAGGAGAGCCTAAGGTTATTTTTAGATGGCATGTCACTAGTTAACTTATTGTAGATTGAGAATGACATTATGTTCACATCGGACCCTTGATCGGCTAACGCGTTCATGTACTTTAAATCACCAATGCTACAAGGTATCTCGAAGTTCCCATAAACAACATGTTTCTTAGCTACGCTCTTTAGGCTTTCATACAAAGGTCCCGCGGGTAGTGAATCATACACCTCTTCATCCATTTCTCCCTTAAAGGTTTTCCGTAACAAGTCGTTATAGCGATAATTATTTATCAGATATCAATGGTTTTCTTATTAATATCATGTTTCAAGTAATATACTACTAGATGAGATTTGGGTGCTTCCTTAATCGTTCCCTTCCACCTTTTTAATTTCCCATAAGTTACTTTTTTCTCCTCTTCATGACTTATCATTCACGACATCCTCACGTTTGTGATTCTCAGCGTCAATCATGTTTTCATCGACGTCTCCATCATTCACCACATTACTACCTTGTCCCTCAATTTCATTCTCATCTTCTTGGACAATAGAGATAACATTAACATACTTGGTGATGGGAGTGTGACTTTCTTTCCTCATTCACACTCTTTCTAGAGCCTTGGTTTTGGTGTATTCCTTCAATAAACCCATCATCTCTTGCATCTCTTCTCTTTGTTTATAGACACCTTCTTCAAATATCGCCAACCTCTCAGAATGTGCTGACATATATTCTCTCATTTTAATTTCAAAATTGTGGTTAAGTTTGCGGGGAGGCGAAGAAGGACGTGCGTATGTTCGAAACGATTCCACGTTTTCCCTATGAGGTGACTCGTATAAAGGGATGGATTTTTGGTTCGAGATGGAATTGATCGTCTCCTGATTGGAATTTAACGGCTTCCTTCGTTTTTCAAGTAGGTAATCGACCCTTTTTTCAAGTTTTCAAAGTTTTTCTTCGGAAAGGTTGGAGATTTTGTCAGGCCACGAGATTGCATTGACCATTTTGTCCACATCACGAGGATCATCCCATGATTCGTTACTATAAAAGGCTAGTTCATTAATGATGTCCCATGATTCCTCCGCATTCTTATCTCGTATTTTACCTCCTTCCGCTTGGTCAATGGCTTGCTTGGTGAGATAGTTGACCTGGTCGTAGAAAATTTGGATTTGAAGCCAAAGATCAATGCCATGATGAGGGAGTTTTTGGAGTAAGTCCTTGAAACGAGTCCACGCTTCGTAAAGAGTTTCACTTTAATGTTGTTGGAACATCAAAATGTCATTCCTTAGCTTGCTAGTTCTCCCCGGTGGGAAGAATTGAGCGAGAAAACGAGAAGTAAGATCATCCTAACTTGAGATAGATCCTGTGGGTAAACGCTCAAGCCAATTACTAGCTTGGTCACGTAGAGAGAATTGGAAAAGATGCAGGCACGTCGTCTCCTTAGTAGCATAATCAAAGTTAATTGAATCAACGATTTTAAGAAAATACTGAGATGTTGGTTTGGATCTTCGGAACGAATTCCATGGAATGCACATTCGTTTTGCACCAACCGGATGGTTTCGGATCGCAAGGGAGACACATTTGATCTATATGGGAGCTCAATGGTGTTTCAATAGCCTTGGTGGCTTGGTTTGGAGTATTCACCTAGAGTACGAGCTCTAGGTGGGTCTTGATGGTTGTTTGGTGGGTCACTATTATCTGGTGGGTCTTGGTGTTGGTGTGCGGGGTATTGTTCATCGAAGATATTATCATCCACCATGATGGGAAAAGATATGGATTACGAACAAGGGGAACAAAGAAAATATAGACTAAAGAAAGCTAAAAAAGAAAAACAAAAAATCTCACTTGATAAGGAATCTAGTGAGTAGTATTAACTATTCCCCGACAGCGGCGCCAAAAACTTGATGGGGGGTTTTGCAAGATCTCAATGAGTTTTACAATCCTCCTAGGCAGTATGATGTAGTGTAGTATAGGTAAGACTCGGGGGATTGATCATTCTCTAGGGTAATAGTGTCGTTAGGTCAAGATGTATGTCGAGATAGGTCTAGAGGTGAAGAATGACTCTTTTTGTATTTTTATAGTTTATGAAAAGCAAGTAAAAATCTCGGGTTTTGAAAGAGTGGGCGAAATTAGTTACTAATTAACTAACCCAAAAACTCTAATAACTAAATTAAACTAATATGCGAGAAAAGTAAATTGGTAACTTCGTATGATAGGGAAAAGAGTGTTCACTTAGATTTCTTTACTCCCTAATTATCTCCTACTGATTTGCCGAATTGTCACGTCCTCGTTTTAATTGAAGCGTTGTATTCCTTATTATTGGTCGTGGGGAGGTGCCGAAGTCCCTAACTTTATGAACATTTTTCTCCCCTAAAATCCATAAAGTCTATTAAGTTTTCTAGGATTTACAAGCCGCAATTCACGCAATAAATACAACGAGAAAAACCAATAGTGCATTCTACGGTTTCGTTTTCTAAGACGTTCAAGCTACACATATAAGAAACTAGCCAGTTTTCTTAGCCTAACGCGAGGCAATCAATTAAACAAGAGACGACAAAACAATGATCAATAACTAGGTTTCATTAGACATATTGAATGATTAAAAGGATAACTTATCTTCAACATAACATGTGTTTTGGGGGTTGTAGAACCCTTACAAAAGCTGAGAAAATTCGTTCTCGAAACCCTACTTCAAAATATTACTCTCGGATGTTACACTCATTATGAAAACATATGAAAGTATATATATATATATATATATATATATATATATATATATATATATATATATATATATATATATATATATATATATATATATATATATATATATATATATATATATATATATACATATATATATATATATATATATATATTCACAACTCGACGGCGCCACTTATAGGTTGTGACGTCGTCAGCTCGCCGCCATTAGGATTTTGTCTTGTGCAAGTCGCCGTTATGACGACGTCACTCTGGATCTCTGACGCCGTCATCTGATGTCTGACGTCGTCCCCTTGTAAGTGTTCTGGGCCGTCTCTTGTTAACTTTGTACGTGACTCTCAACTTCAAATTACACCCGACGCCGCCAGGTTGTAGCGTCTTCAGATCTCATTGAGGCTTCGCTTGTTAATTTTCCACTAAAAATCCATCTTCAGTTACAAGTGACGGCGTTAGTTTGTAATGTGTGATGCCGTCAGACTCCCTTATCTGACAGAATTTTGCGACTTTGACGTTTTCTTCACTTTTTCGTCCAAATAAGCCATAAATGTGTCGATTTCCAGATTTTCGTCCCAAGTACCTAAAATGCAAAAAAAAAATGATTTAGGGCAATATTTGATTATATTAATATGATTTTGGACCTAAATGACCCCTTAAAAAGGTACCAAATAAATCCTTATCAAAAACATAATTTTAGTTTAAGTATAAACGGTCGTTAGTATTAAGGACTAACGTTGCAAATATTTGTTTCAAACGTTCGTTAGCTAATGGAAAAAACTAACGACAGTTAGTCGCATGGACCAAACCCGATTACGGGTCACAACCATAGGGACCAAACCCATTAAAAAAAAGTTTAGGGACTATTTTTGTTAAACCCGGCAGACCACAGGGACCATTTATGAAATTAACTCTATTTTTTTTATAAGATATATGTGATGTGATTATATAGTTTACATGGTGTTTAGGAAAAGGCTACTCCACTAATGAACCATATTTAAACTATTGTAGCCTTTAAGTTCTTTAGGAAATGTTCCTGTAGTTGTCATCACATGGACCCATTTACCTTTAACCGTGTTAATCACAAACGTTAAACGGGTTGGGTGGCACCCGCAATGTTTATGAGACTCCTTAATTAGTTCGCAAAACTTCAACATGCATCATAAGATAATGTGATTACTTGTCAAATTAAACAAAGGAAACCACCAAACTAATTAAAGCTAGTTAAAACACGTTCGTAGCACTTTCATTATATTTCACATACCTAATCGAATGTCAAATTCATAATACATATAGGCCTCAAACACCTAAACAGTAATCATTCTACCAACATTGATTCACTGATATCGAGAAGGTTTGAACTACCAAAGACACTTATATATGTTGACAGTAATCAATCTACCAACATATCGAGAAGGTTGAACTACCAAAGACACTTACATATGTTGAACAGGTCAAAAAAGCGTAAAACATGTATTAAGATTAGTTATCCCTCTTTTCCCAACTTAATGTCATACTAATATTGGCTTCTTTTAATGTGTAAACGCAGCGAAAGTTTATCCAGGTCGCGCATGAAAGATGGTGGAGTGAGGCAGAACAGGTCAGGTAACGGGTCAAAGAGGGTCATTTCATGGCCTAACCTAGGTTATCCAGAGTTAAGTATATCATATTAAGTCGAAACTCGATCATTTGAAACCCAATTTACACAGGTACGTAACCAGCATAATATACTCTTCATATAAAGGTATAAAACCTTATTTCTTAAGCTGCTGCAATGAGAGCCATCGAAAATTTTGAACATAAGTTGCATTAGAAAAACATATATTCATTTGCATACTTAGTTTACTGCCTCCCGCCATTTCGTGAACCTGGATACTTTGAGGTTGCAGCTTTACCGGTAAATGTTTACGGTTCCGCAAACATAGTCGCAAAAACCAAATACCAACCCAAAGCTGCAACCACAATTCGGATCATTATATACTTGGGTTGTCGTTAATAGATTGGTATGGATTGATATGTACTTAGGGCTGTCGTTAATATATGATTTGATGTAAATGCTTATCTGTTTAGGGGCGTATATACGTATATAGAATGTGTACGAGAATTAAAATGAACTGTTTTGCCTATATACAACTTTCATAGTTTGTGATATTTGTTTGGGTTGTGGGTGGGGGGGGGGGGCCTTATGAGCTTATTCGATTTCGGTTTATATTTCATAAGGCCTGGCTTATTTTGAAATTTATCGGTTTATATACCAGCGTATGAGCTTATTTTGAATTTTCTATAGGCGATGAAGATAGTATCACTTTTGTGCATTTATTATTTCCCAACCATAATAAGTTAACGGATCATAACATGTGAAACAGACACTGCTGCAACCATTCGATGTGATTGTGAATCAGCAATGCTGGATTCGCGGTCTCCTTTTTGGCCACCCCAACTGAGTTGATCAAGTGCAGGCAAGTGAATCAATGATTGCCATTGTCCTATGTCACACGTGCTAATTTCCAAATTTCTTGCTTTAAATTTTATTGAAAATTTCGAGAAACTTTTTGAAAAGTAGAAACCATTTTCGTATTAAATGTCATGATTATATGTTGATGAATTTGTACTTTCGATTAACTGCTCGAATAGTCAAATAAAAACCGTAATGTGAGCTTTATTAACCCCGAACAATTTTGGCATGAACCCATTTTGTATATATATATTTGAGTAAACTACACCATTCGTCCTTGTGGTATACGTTGACCATCAAATTTCGTCCTTTGACCAAAAAAATTGCACCGTTGGTCCTTAACTGCGAAACGTTAGTCATCATTGGTCCCTCACTCTAACTGGTTGGACTAACGGGCGTTAAGCCTTGTTAAGTGGAGGGTATATTTGTCTTTTCCCGCCCACTATTAATTATTTCATATACACACTTCACTAACCCCAACTCCACCCTACTCCTCCTCCTACCCTCTAGATCTATACAACCCATACAACTCCACCCACCCATTTTCACCACCGTTAAAAATGTCACAAAACCACCGCAACTATGCACCTCCAACACCAGAAGAACCACCACCTTCAGTCACTAACATATCCAACCACTTTTCAAGACTTTACTTAAACCACAAACAACAAGCTCATGACACCACCAAATCTTTAACCAAGTCACATAGTCAAAAAACAAAGAAAACCCATTATTACTACAAGAATAAACCCACAAAAACATACTAAAGATGATGGTGATGATGATCAAGAACCTCGAAGACAATATTAAAGAGCTATTGTTGTTAGTAACAAAATACCCATCAAGAAACATGAACAAGACTTAAAAAAACATGGGTTTGATGAGAAGACTAAGACACAACATGGGTATGAGATAAAAAAGGAGGCTTTGTTAGGGGTGGTGGGGCCCATGAGTATTATGGATAGAAGGAGGTCATTTGGAAGTAGTAGTTCAAAAAGTGAGTTAACTGACTTCTTTGCTTGTAATAGAGTTAAAGTGGTTTCAGTTGATATGCAAATTCATGTTGTGGATGTTACAAGAAAGACTTATGATAGTTTGGAAAAGTTCACTGCCAAAACACTTGCTTTGACTCTCAAAAAGGTACTTTTCCTTTCTGGGTTTTACTAAAAAGAACTTTTTGTATCTGGGTTTGAAATCTTTTTAAAAAATAATATGATGTGTGGTTTAATTGACTTGAACATTGGTAACTACGACACGCATTTAGGTTTCCACTTCATCATCGTCTTACGGGTCACTCCGTGAGTTTGGTGAAGGGTTTCAGATTTGAAGGGTTTCAGATTTGAATAGTAATGTCGACAGTGGTTCGAGGTTTGTTAGCGACGGTGTTGGTGGGCGGAGGTAGTGGATTGTTGGTAGGCACATGTAGTAGCGGTGTTATCTACTAAAATGGGGTATCGGTTTTTGTGGGTTTTGAGCTAGTAGTATTTTAGGGTGTTGATTTGGGGGCTTGTGAAGGTGGCCGGAGGTGGTGCGAGTTGTGGATGCAAATGAAGTTGAAGATGGAGATGGTAGTGGCCAGGATGGTGGCGGCGCTCTTCTTATCATCAACAAAAAGAAAAGTGGTGGCGGCTGAAGCTACTGCGGCGTGTGAGTGGTGAGAGGAGTGGCCGGCTGGAGATGGTAGTGGCCAGGAGGGTGGCGGCGTGGCCAGAGGGTTGGCCGGAAATGACAGTCGGCGGCTGTAGGATGAGAAAAGAGGAGGAGGATGATAAAACCATAAACTTACTTATCTCGTCCTTGGGTGTTGCACTTTGTGGGTGGGAAAAGACAAATATACCCTTCATTTAACAAGGCCTAACGGCCGTTAGTCCAACCAGTTAGAGTGAGGGACCAACGATGACTAACGTTTCGCAGTTAAGGACCAACGGTGCAATTTTTTTGGTCAAAGGACGAAACTTGATGGTCAACGTATACCACAAGGACGAATGGTGTAGTTTACTCTATATATTTTGATACGTAAACATATTACATATATCATTAATAAAAGAGTAAATTACACCGTTCGTCCTTGTGGTTTGCGTTGACCGCAGGGTTTAGTCCTTTGACCAAAAAAATTGCACCGTACGTCCTTAAGTGTGAAACGTTATGCACCGTTCGTCCCTCCGTCCATCTGGGCCCACCAATTCAAGATAACGTGGGTTAACGGAGGTTTTTAAAGGGTTATTTTGGTCATTTCCCAAGTACTTTCATTTATGAAAACCCATCTACCTTGTCAGTCCCCCAAACTAAAATCTTTTGCACCAATTCCCACGATCTAATCATCTTCTTCCCCAAATCATTTGTGAAAAAACCCAGTAAAATTTGTACTGATACTTCGCAAAGAATCAGATGGTGGTCCCATTGTATGAAATTAGAGCAAATGATGTTGTTGATCGAGACCCATATTGCATGTATCGTAAGTGACTGTTTATAGTTATTTTTTTGATAATGGTGTTAAGTGACGTATGTTTTTAATCATTAGAGTATGCATTTTTTGGTGTTTTAATGTCTAAAACCCTTGTCTGATTGATTGCTTTAATTATTTGCAGATAAAAACTCTACTCTGTTTTCCATCAAGCTCAATTATGGTGGTTTTTTCACGAATGCACCCAACAGGATTTACAAGAATGGTAAGATTACTTTTGTGGATTTGATAGACAGTGATCAATTTTCAATCCATGAAATTGATTCCATGTTAGAAGACTTAGGTCATGATGGTCATAGGTTGATGTTTTACCATTTCTTGAAACCTGACTATGATTTAGACAATGGACTAGAGCCTTTAGCATGTGACAAAGATGTTTAGTTATTAGGCAAGTATGTGATGGAAGGTCTTAAGCTAGTTGATGTATATGTTGAGCATGAAAAGACCAATCCTGACATTTACATACAACCAAAGCATAAAAAATTTGTAATAGAAGAGTTAAATGAACCAATAACATCAAAGGCAGGGATTACCCCAGTGCCTAAGAAAGTAGTTTTGGATCTCAATGAAGGGTGTATAGGTAAAGATATAGGTCAAAGCAGTGGTAAACCCCAAGGGCAAAATGTTGTAGTTGCTAATGATGAGTCTTCTCAAGTCCCTAGTCAGTTTGTAAATGATTTTTACTCTTCTTATGACCCATATGTAGAGTCACAAGATCCTAACTTTGACCCATTTGCTGACTTGGACATTATATCACCAACAATGAATGTTCAAACAAATCCACGAGGTTGGAATGGGTAATCCTAGTGAGGCTGTTGAAAGTGAAGTTGAGGTGAAACCGAGAGTGAAACAGAGGGTGATAGTCAAGGAGATGATGATAGCCAAGACGGTGATTTCATAGTAGATGACAATAATAATGCGGATGAGGTGGATGTTGACATGAGGACTTTAACTACACAATTGATGAGACCGTGGAGTTTGTTGGGTGTAGAAAGGGAAGCATTGAGATTGAAGATGAAGCGATGGAGATGATGTCAATGAATTAGAAAATGACTATTTTGAGAGTGGATCGGTAGTGACGGTGAAGGCGAGGTTAAGGAAAAGAAGTTGAAGCGATTAAGAAAACAAGCACATGCTAGTCGGAAAATTTACAAGACATATTTCTATGTGGGTCAAAATTTGCAAGCAGAGAAAAGGTGAAGGAGTACATTAAAGAGCATTCGATTGAGACTAGGAGAAAATAAGAATGGAAAAGAATGACAATGAGAGAGTGAGGCGTGTGCAAAGGTGTTATCCCTTCTCTACCATTTGGTGAAGTCAATGATTGTGGGCCAACTCGATCTATTGGGCCAAGTCAAGAAAAAGGCCCAACCGAGGGTGAAAAGGCCCAAGGAAGAAGGTAATCATTAATGGGGTAAACCTAATAGACAAAAACCGTTGGATGATAATAAATGTCCATGGGTTCATTAGTTTCAAGGTCAAAAGATCGAATCTTGGGAGGTAAAACATACAAGTCGATCCATAAATGTCTCTGAGAAAGAGATAACCTTTATGCCACCTACAATTGGTTCTCAAAGGAATTAGTTGAGCGATTGAAAACAAACCCTAATATACCATTAGAGTGTTCAAGAGCAACTATCAAAAAACATGAACTAACTATTTCGAAAGTAAGGCATTTAGAGCTAAGCAAGAAGTCGAAGGAAATTAAGGGTGATTACACACATCGGTATAAGATGCTAAGAGATTATGTGTTGGAATTGCAACAAGCTAATCCAAACACAACTGTCAAGATCCATGTTCAAGTGAAGCGGATCATCAAGTCCCAACAAGAGTTTTAAGAGAATCTATATATGTTTGGGGCCTTTGAAAGTCGGATTCGAGTGGGATGAGGGAAATCCTTGGATTAGATGGAGCATTCATGAAGGGTCCATACCCAGGACAACTTTTGACAGCTGTGAGTATTGATCCAAACAATGGGATCTATCCAAACAATGGGATCTATCCATTGGCATATGGACTTGTTGAGACAGAAAACACAGAGTCATGGACATGGTTTCTCAATCAACTTGGAGATGACCTAGATCTGTACAGGAATTCCAACTTCACTTTCATAAGTGACAGGCAAAAGGTACTAACTTAACTAGTTAATTTGATTTCAATCTAATTAATTAATTCCTTAACTTACTTAACTAATTAATTGTTTCCAACCGCAGGTATTATACCAAGAATTGCAAAATTGTTTCCATGTGCGAGCACGATATTATGTGAAACATATTCATGAGAATATGAAGTTGAAGTGGAATGGTACTGCATACAAGGATATGCTATGGAAAGCAGCAACTGCAACAACAGTCCCAGAGTTTCAAGTTGCAATGGAAGAGTTGAAAGCTTTCAAGAAAGAGGCTTATGACTGGTTGAATCTCATTCCTCCACAACACTGGGCAAGATCACATTTCTCAGGTATATAGTATTCTTACTTTAACTGATTTCATAGTATTTGTTGATCTAATATTATCTAAACAACAAACTCCTTAAACAGAGAGAGCCAAGTCAGATGTTTTATTGAACAACATGTGTGAAGTCTTGAATGCGAAGCTAGTAGCGGGTAAAGACAAGCCTATTATTTCCACATTGGAGTTTGCCAGGGAGTATCTCATGAGAAGGTATTATACATTCCATCTGCTATTCAATTGTCATTCCATGTAAGTACTTAGATTGCAATACCTAATAATAGAACTTGCCAGGATTGTCAATGTTAACAAAGTTATTGCAAGGTGTGATGGACCACTCACACCAACTGCTACAAGGGTTTTGAAGGAAAATGCAGCTCAAGCTAACAAGTATACTGTTAGCTGGAATGGAGGTGAGTTATACCAGGTAAGTGGTCCATGGAATGACCAGTGTGTGGTAAATGTTGTTGCTATAACCCGCACTTGTAGAAGATGGGAATTGACAGGCATCCCTTGCAAACATGCTGTTGCAACAAATTGGAACATGTCACTTAATCATCAAGAGGTTGTATTACCAGAGGAATGGGTACATCCATGCTATAGGTTAAGAGACTTGGAAGAAAGTATATTCTTTTCATATAAAACCAATCAGAGGTCCTGTCCATTGGCCAAGTGCACTGTTCCAACTAGTCTGTTGCCACCAAAACATAATCCACAAGTTGGAAGACCAAGGAAAGAAAGACAAAGGTCAAAGACTGAAAGGGATTTTAAGATAGTTAATGATGGTAAGCTTTCAAGAGGGCACAAGACTGTAACTTGTGACAAATGTGGGTCAAGAGGTCACAACCAAAGAACCTGTACTGGACCAAGAATGCCAAAGTCAAAAAAGAGAAAAAATGCAAGCAAAGGGGTGGATTTGGATTCTGATACTCCTGCAGGTTTACAATCAAAGACAAGAGCAGATAGTCAAGATAATGGGAAGGCACCAGCAACAGAAGATGGTGCATCAAAGAATAGAGCACCAAGGAAGAAGGTGGTTGTGTTAGGTTGAAGTATCTGTCATGTATGTGTTTGATAGTGTATGTTATGATAATGTCAGTTATGTCTGTGTTTCTAGTATGTCTTATGCACAATGTCAATTAAGTTGTTTTGGATGTTTATGGCATTATATGCCTTGAAACTTGATTGATTAATGGTATGGTTGCTTTAGACTTTAATTTGTTTGACTTTAATTTGGTATGTAATTTTGTTTGACTTTAATTTGGTATGTACAGATTCTTTTGGTAATTTGGTAAGTGTAAACCTGAAAGACCATAAAAAACATACATAAAGTAAACTGAAACCATAAAAGACCATAAAATAGGTTCAAGTACACATGAAATACCATAAAAGCACTGTACTAACTTATTTTAGGTGGTACTACATACTACTGCAACCCTGAAAGACATGAAAGACCAGTGCTTCTAAGATAAGACCATAAACCATGAAACACCACTTGCTTCTAACCCATCCTTTTCTTTCCTTCCCTTCCCTTTTGGTGTTGCAATTTCAGTTGGTGCAACATAAGGTTTGACACCAAATTCTTCATGAGTGGCCTTTGCCGGCAATCCTAGCACTTTAGTCCTTGCATCAAATAGAAGCTTTTGAATCTGTTTTTGGGTTAGTGGCTTATCATAATCCTTTGCATTTGAACTTGGTTCAACAGGAAAAGAGCTTGAGCCCACCTTTGGTCCATAAAACTCTATCTCATCAGGTGGTACTACATACTGCAATGGAAAATACCCTGTCCACGTGTTACCTGAACTTTTGTCATCAGTACTTTGAGATGTATCACTTTGAAATCAGATTATCGAAAAAAAAAAAAAAAAAAAAAAAAAAAAAAAAAAAAAAAGTATGTTTAACATATAAGAGATGGAAAAGGAACATGAAGATGTATATAACCTTTTCTCTTGTTGGAACCCTTGTTTCCTGAACTCATCTTTGCAGCAATTATGAATAGGTTAGGAAGATGTTTGATATGGTTTTGTATTATCCATATGTGCCCTTATATAGAGGTGTGGTAATGTAGAAACTGGACCAAGAATGCAAGTAAATTGTATAACATTAAATTGCAAGAATGCAGCAAAGTGCCATTGATTCATTGACTGCATCAATGTAGAAATAGTGTTGCATTTATAAAAGTGACTGCATATGCATAAAAGTGAGAAAATGAAATAGTAAAATTCATAAAAGTGACTGCAATATGTAGAACAGTAAATTGCAATAATGCTACAAAGCTTGTTTTCATTACAATGGTGCTACATAACAGGCACAAAATACATCTAACATTAAACACCCAAAATACATCTATCTCTTAACACCCAAATACTACATCGCTAGGTCAATATGTTATACATAACAGACCTGAAACAACAAAATACATGAAACCATAACATACTTCTTCAATGTTGATCTTTCTTGCTCCATATTTTGTAGGATTTCTTGATGGTTGTTCAAAGACCTTAATAAACCGGTATAACTACCATTGAGCGATGGCACATTTCGGGTCCACCCAATCAACAAATCATATAACTCAGAAACAAAATTAAACAACAAATCCTGTAAAACAAAATTAAACAACAAATACTAAATTGTTCAATTACAAACTAAAACCATTAACACATACAATTTGGGAACAGGCATAAAACCTTCGACCTGGGTTTCTATTTGTCCATGATGTTTTCATAACTGCAAGTGTTTGGCAACGAGGACATCTAACCATGATTTTGATTTGATTTGAGAAAACCCTTTGTTTTGAAAATGGTGGTGGAACCGAATGGGATTTAGGTTTATGTGGGTGGGTGGGGTAGATAGATAAGTATATAGGGTTATAATTTGGGCGGGAAGAAGGGGAGACAAGAAATGACGGGTATGCCCATAAGGTTAAGTGACTTAACTGACGTTATCTTGAATTGGTGGGCCCAGATGGACGGAGGGACGAACGGTGCATAACGTTTCACACTTAAGGACGTACGGTGCAATTTTTTTGGTCAAAGGACTAAACCCTGCGGTCAACGCAAACCACAAGGACGAACGGTGTAATTTACTCTTAATAAAAATTGAGTTGATAGTATAAATAAAATTAAGCTCCAAGATAAAGAAAGGAAAAAGTACATACTTTTAGCTTGAATCCATTTGTCGATTATAATTAGTTCAACTTTTTTTCGAGACATAAGCAAAAATGTTCACTTTTTTATCGAAAAACAAGAACGGTGCATTGCACATTACGCAATGAACAATTAGATACAACTAGCACAGACATTGTTTCACGTTGTACATTGTTATATATTCAACCATCTGCACAAACATTACGCACAGAACACGTACATACAAACTTTGTAAAGCCTCGTTAATGAAAATGAATAAATGTTCATTTATAGCTTTCAAGACAAATAAATGTAAGATGTCAAGTACTTGTATTCGGTGACGACTAGAAACAATGATAAATTTAACACACGGTAACAAACAAAAGAAAATGACAGTAGAGTTATGGTGCAATTAGCTTAAGATAATGAATAAACTAAAAGAACTTAATAGGTTATCAACACTCAATATTAACTATTTATATGAAACATGACTTAAGGGTTTCTCACTACTACACAACAGGTCTTTACCGACGGACTTTTCTGTCGGAAATCCGTCGGTATAAGTGGTTTCTGACAGATTTGTGACAAAAATAGTTTGTCGGGAAAACCATGGTCGGTAATTACTATCTGTCGGAATTCCCTTGGAAACTCCGACAAAGAACATTCGTCGGAAATTTGTTGGTAATTGTTCCGTCAGAAATCAGTCGGTATATATTATGTCAGAAAACCGTCGGTAAAACTTCTGTCAGAAATCCGTCAGAAAGGTGCACTAGGTAAAGGGTCACATTTGCGCTGGAAAGATACAATTATTTCACAGCTTAAACCTCACTGTATGCAATCATGTATGTAAAATAGCTGAAAGGAAACTAATGAATATACTGGATAGTTCAAAATCAAATGAATCAATTAAAATTTAGCATTCAAATTACAAAAGTTGTATTCAAATCGAACCATTCAAAACATTCAAGAGTATATAATCCAAATATTCAAAGTGATACAACATCATCTAGCTACGGAGGGGGCCATGAATTGGTAAACTTCTTATCTTTTGCTGCCACTATCGCTCTATCTCGAGCTTTTTCGCGAGCACTCGCCTCGAATACCTGTTGTATTTGTTCCTATGCTTGACGTTCCATTTGTCTTTCTAACTACACTTGCATGTCTCTTTCCACTCGTGCTCTCATCTTTTCGAATGTTTGTGCCTACGTTATATTCAGTCCCGTAAGAAACTTCATACAGTTGATCAAACACAACATTCTTTCACACCATTATATCGCATATATATAATTATATATAACTCGTTGTCAGGGGGAGCCAGGAATATAAGGATAGATGATTGTAGCCAAACACAAACTTCTATTCTGATCCAACATATTTCCAGATAACAACTAAGTTTTGTAAATCAAAAGGAGCTAACTCAAAGCGACGACAAGTAGGGGTGTTCAGTTTTTGGTTTGACACCGAACAAACCGAAATATAAACCAGACCGAAACCGAATAAAACCGGACCGAAAATTTTAATTGGTGTATGGTTTGGTTTACAACCAAACCGAAGTATGTAATTGGTGTTTGGTTTGGTTTTGGGTTTGACAAATACATAACCAAACCAAACCGAAAAAACCGAATATATATCTATCCACACAAAGAAGTTTAAATTATATATATACATATTTTATATGTTTATCTTCCTAACAAAAAATCCTAATAATTTAAAAAATCTTATAAAATAACCACCCTCAAATCAAGGATTGATGCATATCCAGGACTCGAGCAAGAGTTTAACCTACTTGATTCCTATAAATTCACATATACCGTATCGTCTCCTACCATAATTTCACACATCATCTGTCATCCAAAAAATGAATCAATAACTCCCTTCTGGAAGCAAATCACACAAATGTTAGTTAGTTTCAATTGCTTTTTTAACATCATCTCCAACTTTTATGTATTAGTAATATTTCACTTTGAAATTTTTATATAATTGATGTTTAAATGTTGCACTAATTTCTATTTCGCTTTCATTTATTTTCGTTAAGTTCTGAAATCTTTTGGTTTCTTAAACTTTTGTTTTGTTGATTTACTTAAGCACTTTGTGAGACATTTTGATTTGGTAAATTTATTTGAACTTTTAGGTTTTTATTTGTGAAATTTAGATTATATTTTGAAGTTTACTTGAATTTGGTTTTCTTGGTTTTAACCGAAACCAAACCGAATTCTAATTTGGTGTATGGTTTGGTTTTATCCGTTCTATAATTGGTTTGGTTTGGTTTTGGTTTTAACTTATAAAATTTTTAAACCGATTAACCCGAATCATACAACCCACGAAACCGAAAACTGAACCGATGAACACCCCTAACGACAAGGACTGATTCATTATTAACTTTTTATTCCATAGTTTGTATTATGATCCTTACGTTTAATAACTTATGAGCACAATAGCATTTGTCAGTTTCAAGATTCATATATATAAACAAGATTCACTGGGCGAGGTTGGGAATTATAGTACTAATCTAACTGTTGTGTTTCCTTGTTGTATTATGACCATTATTTACCTTCTAAGTGCTTCAATAAACATATCTCTCATACATTTGACTCGTAATTAAAACGCATCAATGAAATGGACGAGCTAACAGGTAAAATGGGTACTTTAAGAACGGGTCAAAACAGGTATTACTGAAACGGGTCAACATGGGTAAATTTGGTACAGGTCTAAATGGTTACTTTTTGGTACAAGTTAATATGGGCCGGGCTGTGTTAGGTTTACCGGATATATCTTGGTTTTCCTTAAGAAGAACACAACGATTCATAATCACCACAAAATTATCAAGCTAAACACATACTTATCACCATTAAAAAACCTAAGGATATATCAGATTATAAACCAAATAGAGATCATTCTTCGTTGTCCACAACACACTATGTACGTATTAACCAGATGTATGTCAATATTTCGAATTTTATCACTTTTATGGCAACAGTACCAAGTACGCATACTTTTCATGCTGGTACATTGGCAATAGATTCATGGTATACAAAGAATAAATTACAATATGCATTGCCCACATACCCACACCACCTACAAGAAGAATGACTAAGTGAGTGAGTGTCGAATATGGTAATGTCCTTCATATATGCACTATACATGACATATGGAATTTTTAGTAAGTAAGAAGAAGTTACCTGTTATAATTCAGAAAGGTTATTTTCAGTGGCCAGTAACTCTGTATCTTTATCCAACATAAGCTTCTAAGAATCTCAAGTATATATACGTAACTACGTGTTAAGTACAAACCTGGATCATAGTAACACGGCCAGTAACTCTGTATCTTCACGTGCATCTCACTTTCCACTTGTGCTCTCATTTGTGAGTTGTAACTGCACTTGCACCAAACTAACTATAATGTTGCAGACTATATAAATGTGTTTTCCATATTTTCAACTTCACCCCACTAGTCCTCCCTAAAATAAACGAGCAGTTACCCGCTAGTAAGAACATCTTACCACAACTATAGACGAACTGTCCGCTCTTCAAGATACATCCTTTTCGACAGGAAGTCAATTCCAATAGTTGCCTGATCAATACAGAACACAGTTTAGTCGAAGGGATACAAATTTGAGCTCACTTTCAAGCAAGTAATTCGACATCAGAATTTAAACAGAGCAGAAGCAAGTAATTCAACATCAACATTAAATTTGAGCTCACTTTCAGCTGACTACATGGTTCACTCATTTAGACAGCATAACACAATGGCTCATTGGTCACAAAAGAACAATGGCCAAATCAAGCAAAACTTATAAATATATTGATAGTATGTTTACCATTTTGAACTTATGTTGAGGAATGGTAATGGATCCAGCAGTGTGTTTCGACACATGATCATCTACATTGGTTAATCTGTTTTCTCGAGACACATTGACTTTTTTTTTTCCCATTCTGTGGTATTCCAGACCCAATCAATCAACTTGTCCCAGTCCCCTTGATCTATCCAAGTTGGAGTATATATCTCAAGAGTGGATAAATCATTTCCAACAACCTCTTAGCTGCAAACACTTTCAGAACCAGTAGGCTCTACACATTTAGAATTTCTTATCATGTGGATATTGCAAACACTTTGTAGACGCCTATGTGAGGAGAGTAAACACAACTGCCACATCGTACTTCATTATAAATTTCAAACACAACAATAACTAAGCAAGAATGGATACATAAATGCATGAATAACCAATTCAAGAGAAACACAAACACTATTCTACAACACTTAGTTTACCAATATTACAATTTTTAAGCAACATACAGTCATACTCTCGTCACATGAGCGTCTACAAATTCCTATCCTCAGAGTAAAAATCCAGATGTACAATTAAAGAGCTCGTTTAATTTTGCACCTAGAACAAGGACATTTGATACGAAAAACAGCATTACTTCCGAAACTTCTGCTTCCAAAAACTCTTTTCAATTGAAAACGTGAAATTTAGGAACTCGATCACTTTTGATTGGTAATAAGAGCTAAGAAGACCATTACTATTTTTTCTCTTGTACATACATTTTCTGTCCCTACTCGCCGACATAACTAAACTCAATGGTATTAAATGAGCTCACATGAGCTAGTAGAATTCAACATTATCTACAAGTAAGTTAGCCACCAAAATACCACGAAGGAAGAATGTTTGGTTTAATAGCCTTAGGTAAGCTACATCTACTTATCTACATAGATTCACTACATCTACTTACACATGGATGTTTGGTTTAATAGCCTTCGGTAAGCTGTAAACAAGAACACTAAGGGACTAAAGGGGTGTTTGGTTTAGCTTATTTTCTAAATGAGACTAGTTATCTTCAAGCACAATTTTACTAAACATTATCTACCAGTAATTTAGGCAATAAAAAAAATGTTATCAGCCAATGGTTCTCTTTATCGAATTAGCGAAAAGTCATTTTTACGCAAACTAAAATCCGTCAAACACTCAAAACAACGACTTATCCCACTTATCACAATCGATTAACAACTATCCGCCAAACACTCAAAACAATCGATATCCACAAAAATCAGTTTCAAACAGAAAAATCACACACACACACATACATCACATAATCAGTTTCAAAACACGAAACCGTAATAGCAGAATCTATTCGCAATTAGCTGGCGAAATACCAAAGCAAAATTAGGTCAATATACATTCAAAATTAGGGCAAAATATGAACGAATCACAACAACACAAATCGAATTATAATTTGAATTCATTCAATCACAATATGTACAAATCGAATTTTAATTTTAATGTGATAGAATCTTACTTGATTAGATCGATAACCGAATTTGTTGATCTGTTTTGATATTTGGAATCTGAATTTTTTTTTGGGTGATGATGTGGTTTTATGTTTTTTGGGGAAAGCTAAAAGTGTTTTTGCTTTTAGTGGGAAAAGTAAAAGCATAGCGGGAATGACTCATAAGGTGTTTTTATTTTGACTTTGTGTATTGATGATGTAGTTTTGTATTCTTATTATGTATATGTAACTTGAGATTAAATGATGTAGTTTAGCAAGTATGAATAGTTTTGTATTCTTATGTATCATGAAAAGGCGTAATTGAGACTTAGGAAATGGAGCAATCGCGTAACTCGGATTGATGCATAATTGCATATAGTAAGGGGATATCATTTAAGAATAGTTAACACTTATTATTTAAAATACGATTAATATAATCGATCTAAGCAATTGTAACTACTTACATGTCGATACATAATTAGCCACTTTTCATTATAACTTAACTAGTCAATTTTTGGTACCACCGTTAAAATATTAGTGTATTGCTAATAAATTTCCTATATGACCAATTAACTTTCAATTTAACTAGTAAATATAACTAATATATTTACATAAATAGCTTAACATAGTATATATGCATCTACCCAATCACTAGTTAATGGGCTTTTATCTTTTAATGTATCCGTCAGAAATCTCTCGGAATGGGCATTAATTACCGACTGTTTAGCGACGGAAATATACAAAATCTAAAAACTAATAGTAAACTAAACATTTTCTGACGGATTAACGACAAATACGAATGATTGTCAGTATGGCATCGGAAAGTCGTTGATAGGTTAAGTTTTTTACTGACGGATTTCCGACAAAAACCTTATCTCTCATAAATCCGTCGGAAGTCAGTCGGAAAATGGTCAGTCCAATTTGGCGGTAACATCCGTCGTAAATCTGACAAAATGTCGTCGGTAATTAGTGACGGAATTCTATCCGTCGGAAAATCTGTCGGTGAAAGTCAAATTTCTAGTAGTGGATCTTAATTCTTATTATTTGTTTGTAGTTATAGATTAGCATCAATACGTTCTTTTATGCTAATTCTAACTTAATCTATATGAATGACCACTCTATAGGTGGACAAATAATTGAAAAATCTTGAGCATATTCTAAATTCCAGGAACCAAATTTTTGTATAAGAATGACCTTGTATGTATGAAAGTTCATATGGGTCGATATCATCCCATGTATCAGCAAGAATAGCTCATCAAAAGCTTCAAATATATTGATGGTGTTTGAGTAGAAGCATCAGCAAGACCATCACTATTGGAGATTTTGTATTTGGTTAAGCTAAAACAACCACCCGACACTGTACTTTTCCAACCTCTAGACTTCTAGGACAGACCAGTTGACCTAGAATGCCGAACATCATGAGCGAAACAACCTGCACACATATTACATGCATGGTTGATCTACTTGCGGACATCACCCTATTATTGGGTTAATCCCAATCGACCCAAGTCAACACCCATACGACCCGGTCAACCCAACAGTCAGAAGAAGAAAGTCAAATTGGCAGTTACAAGAAAACGGTTATATAGCAGTTATGCCCCAACCGACACGACTGTTGGTTCAAACGAACCAACACAACTTTTCATCTTGTACCCATTCATTTTGTATAAATAGATAGCAGTTTGTACTCAAACAAAATAGATGACATTTTGATAATACAAAAGCAATTTACAGATTCATTTGTTTCTTATTTTACTTGGTATAATCTTGACGTAAGTTAGAAAGACCATAGATCCACCCCATTGAGGCCAACAATTAGTATCAGAACGGTTTGGTCAAAACTAACCAAAATCATCATTTACCAATTTTCTCGTTTTTCAGTTTCAGAATCAAAAAGGAACCAAGTTTTGTTTCGAAAATAATTTTTTCTGCAAATACAAAACGAACACAAATCAAATAATTATTTTTGTGTTTCTGTTAATTAAATGAATCTGCCACAACAGGGAACAATCACAAATTATGATCACTCAACCCGGCATCAGATAACGTTTTATATTTTTGCAAGAAAAAAATCTGTCAATAGACAAAATTAACACCGAAACATTTTTCATCCAATCTAAACGGATCAGAAACAATCAAAAATCGTTTACCCCTTTGATTCAAAACAAAAACTAATACCAATCTGATAACGCAAGTCATCAATTAGGGCAGAAAATTAAATCGATTCAACAAGGAACAAACACACCTGTTTCATTGAGGAATCAAGCCCGAAAACATCAAATTGAATCATCAATTGACTCAATTTTGAACTCCGATCATTCAATTCTTACTCGGAAATAAAACCCCCAATTCATCGAAACCCTAAGTCTCAATTGTGGGAATCACAAGTGCTCGCGAAGAACACTACAAACCGGAGAAGAAAGGAAGGTCATCCAAGCCTTATCACAGGCGGTCAACCATAAAGATCAGGAGAAAAGAAGAACGGGACAAATCCCAGAAGAAGAAGAGACGAAATACAAAGTCTCACAAAGAGACATTTTACCTTTTTTCTATCTCAAATTAAGAGATAAGAAACATATAAAGAGGCGCGTCCAAAATAGGGCAACAACACAAAGGATATTTAGGCATCGGGTTATACCATCAACCTCTCCAAGTTCCAAAATTGTTACAAAACCACCCTTTCACTTTTTATAGTATATATTAATTTTGATATGTATTGTATTTTGATAAGTTACTTTTATCTTCAAATTAGTACTTTATCAAATATATATATATATATATATATATATATATATATATATATATATATATATATATATATATATATAGTAACCTAGTGATTACACCGCTTATTATATTAGAAATAACTTTTAAGGAGTAATTAACCTGATGATATTTCATTTAAAAATATAATCTCCCGGGATAGTTTTTGGATTAAAACTAGTCCTATAAAAGTTTTATAACCCTTTAAGGAAATAAAACTTAAGAGCTCACTAAACATAAGAAATTTCAACACACCTCGTGTTAAAATTCTTTTTGGATATTTATTGTCAATATCTTTAAGATATGACGAAAGGAAGTGGAACTAAGGAACTTAGTACAACTAGTACACCTCAATTTCAATGCCTAATCCTAAAGCCCGCGAATTACTCATTATGGGCAATTCGAATGCAAATCATTCTCGAAGCAAATAGCTTATGGGAAACAATAAAGTTGACTGAATCGACTCAACCTGATAAGAAAAGAGACAAAACCGCTATTGCATTTCTTTACCAAGCCTTACCCGAAGAACAATTACTTCAAATAACAAAGCACAAAACCGCAAAAGACATTTGGAATGCTTTGAAAACTAGACACGTTGGCGAAGACAGAGTTCAACAAGTAAGACTACAAACACTCAAATCCGACTTTGAGATGTTATATATGAACGAAGACAAGACAATCGACACCTTCGCTACAAAACTAACAACACTCGTAAACAAAGCCGCTAGTGTAGGACACACTATTGAAGATCAAACCTTAGTACGGAAACTATTAAATGTTGTACCCGATAGGTATCTGCAAATAGTTGCATCAATAGAGCAATATTCTGATATAAGTGAAATGACGATGGAAGAAGCAATTGAGAGACTCAAGAAGTACGAGGAAAGAATAAAGTTTAAGAAGAATAAGGACAATAACGATCAAGATAAGTTATTGTTTACACGTCACAACAATAACCTTACTCACGGAAGACACTGTGAAAAATGTGGACAAGATTTGTTGCGAGGCCAAGAAAATAATTTCAAGAAAGAATCAAACAGAAACTTAAATAAATTTACTCATGATAAGAGTAAGGTGTTATGTTTTAGATGCAAGGAGTATGGGCATTTTGCAAACAAATGTCCATCAAAGAAAGAAGAACAATCCAATCTCATTGAAGAAGACTTAGAACCAACATTACTTATGGCAACTGTTGAAGAAGCACCAGGAATTCTCTTTAACCAAGAAGAATCACGAAGCAAGAATGGAAGGAAATTCCATTCAAAATCAAATTGACAGTATCAAACATTGAACAATAAGGAGTTGGCAGTGAAAACTTGGATGGTGGTATAACCGAAAGCATGAGTCGACCTGGATTTAAGGAAGATATATGCGCTGCAAGATATCCAATAAGAAGACAAAGTGTTGGTAGTATAACCAACCAACCACAAACATGATCAATCAGGATTTATGATAGATCACAACAACGAAGGTGGAAGTAACCAGAAAAATATGATCAACCTGGACTTAAGGAAGATCACAACAATAAAGGTGGGAATAACCAGAAAAAAATATGGTCAACCTGGACTTAAGGAAGATCACAACAATAAAGGTGAGAATAACCAGAAAAAAATATGATCAACATGAACATAATGAAGATCACAACATTAAAGGTGGAAGTAACCGAAGGAAAATTGATCAACCTGGATGTAAGGATGATCACAAGCTCTACAAGAAATTAAAACAGTAGTAGCTCATATGGTGGATTTAACCGGAAGATAAATCAAGAAGACTTAAAGACCTACGTCGCAGCGATTGTGATTAAGGGGAAGAATATTGGGTTAATCCCAATCGACCCAAGTCAACACCCATATGACCCGGTCAACCCAAAAGTCAGAAGAAGAAAGTCAACTTGGCAGTTATATGGCAGTTACAAGAAAACGGTTATGTAGCAGTTATGCCCCAACCGACACGACTGTTGGTTCAAACGAACCAACACAACTCTTCATCTTGTACCCATTCATTTTGTATAAATAGATAGCAGTTTGTACTCAAACAAAATAGATGACATTTTGATAATACAAAAGCAATTTACAGATTCATTTGTTTCTTATTTTACTTGGTATAATCTTGACGTAAGTTAGAAAGACCATAAATCCACCCTATTGAGGCCACACCTATAAGATATATTCCCTATAGATTTTAGACCTTATAACTAATTAACGTTGCTATTTTCCTAAATCATAACTAAAAAGCTAAGAGATTTTATTGGGTCCCAGGCATTGTTCAAACAACACGAATACGGCAAAAACAAGTTAAGTAATCACCATGCATATGGTAAAAGAAGCTTTATTAACCAATTGGAAAAACCCGTTAATATTTAGTAATCCCAAACAACCCATTAGTAATAGTTTCAATTAGCAAGCAAAACAGCTAATTTATGAGAAAAATTTTAATGCTTTTGACATTAAAATCGTATATGATGTTTCATTTTGATGCCCACCACCTCCATGTTTATGTGACGGTTAAAAAAATTATGCAAACGTTCAAATACTGAGATAGTTGACCAACGAATAGTGTGCAAACCACTGTCTAAACTTTTGAGGCTTATATTCATAATTTAGTCATCTTTCACCTCGGGTACTCTGTAGACTACTGCACCCATGCACATATGCACCTACACAAACAAAATATACGGCATTGATTACCACAACAGCAGAAAATAAAGTTTCAGCAGTACTCAAGCTTCCATATACAAACACATTAATCAAAAATTTACTTAACAAATTTGATCATAAACCTAACTTTATTTTTTTTCTTGTGTGTCGAATACCTGTATCTTTGTTAAGCTGTTCTCCAAATGCAATGTCAGGTAGTGCATAAGCGAAAAAGATGTATGCGGTTAGAGCGAATATCCTACAAACATAAGTTATATCATTCGATAGATAATGATTTTCATCTCGAACACATATACTACCAAAACCGCTAAACAATTGACACATTGAATGTTGGTGGTAAAATGCCCAGAACAGGAGAACCAATACCAATACAGGTTACCGGATATCACTTGGAATCGTGTTTCACTTTTCAAAGTAAACTATTCGACCCTAATGCCTGGGTATCACGAATATCTACTTGGGATAAGACCAAATGTATGTTATTGAATTAGGCACAAATCAATAACCCTTTTGCTTACAAGTGTTTATGCTTTCTGTATCTCCTTTCATGCATGATATGATTTCCTATTTATAGGAAGATACTCATAGCTTAGTCAAATGGAATTATGAGGATTAATCGTCCCATTAATCGCCTCATAATCATCCCCATTAAAGCTAATAGTGGTTACATGACCAATTAAACATGGTCATTAAGCAGTTGTAACTGCCACTTGAATAGGTCAAAGCCATTACAAGTTAGTTATGATTCTGGTCATTAAGCTCAGTGATGAGCTTGTCCCTGAGAGGGTTACTCACTGAGTGTGTTCACTCAGAAGTTCACTCACTGAAGACATGAACTATCTGATGACACTACTCCCTGATGAGATCCATTAGCTTATTACTCAAAGAGTACAAAGCTAAACTCATCAACGTGATGAATACCGTTCATAGTCGACTCACTGAAGAGTAAACTCCCTGAACTTCATCAAAGACTGAATCATACTTTACCACTATAAGAGTCAGGGTTATCAGGGACCTTATGGAGGTACACTCCGTACCTCCTGACCCATTACCAGGTGTGAACTAATCCCACAAGTGCACTAAATTTTCCAACATTGAATATTACCTAATTCCGAAGCTGATACCGGCTTCCTTTGAATGGGGTTCTATATGCTTCATTTCTGAAATTACAAACAGTAAAATCAGAATACACTCATTAGAGTTGTTATTAAATTGAGAATGCAAGACTCACACATATCAACTATTCACTCTAAAATCATGATTAACAAACACATTTTGTGTATGAAATCATATAGAATTATGATATTCCACTAGACTAACACGAATCATAAGTCTGGTTTTGCAACTCATCCTCACAAGAATCCTCACCTGAACACGAATCAGAACATGACAAAGATTCTATAAAAGACACACAATTAAACGACGATATAAAAATCAAAACTCTAAATCATAAACTATGAATTGAAAATCAAAACTTTAAATCATAAAGTTTATAACTGTTCATAAGTAACATGAAAAACATATAAAAAATAATCAAATCTTTAAGAAGAAAACTTTAAAAATTAAGATTATCTGATTCAAGCTTCTCTCTAAATTCATTTAATATGCAAAAAAAAAAAAAAAATAAAAAATAAATAAAAAAAATAGTAGAATCAATTAGGGTTTTCATTGAATGAAAATAATAATTAGAATCTTAAAAATACAATCAACACAACAAAAACAAACCTCACACTTGAGCACTAATCTGCATTAAAAATAAAAGAATAAACTTTCTAAAGTTTTTTTCTTCTTTTTTTTTTAACATTTTTGACACGTGTTTTTTCATCATAATACCAAAAAAAAAGTTTCACTCAATATTGACCCTATTTTTTATGGGTCAATTTTTTAATTGGCCAATGAGAAGGCTTGGATTCAAAACCGAGCCCTCGATTTGGCTAAAGTTCTCTTATTATATACAAGATTCGCGGTTAGGTTATAAAAGCAAGCAAGGGTCAATACTATGTATTCCAAAACCTACAGGGACAAAAGAGAAAGAAAAAAAAAATAAAACCCTTAAGTCGGTTTGGTTGGGATATTAATTGTTCGATCATCCCTTTAGTTTACGCAAGAAAAAGAAAACTCACCGGTACACTGTTTATTTTTATTTTCTTATATATCTTGGTCGATCAGGTTAGTATTTATTGTTCGATCATCCCTTTAGGTTATTATTTTCTTATACGCTTTTTCTTTCTTTTGGTCCTTCTCGGCCAACCCAACCGTCTTTGGTTGTATCCTGATAAACCGTCCATAAATGACAGCGTTTTGTACCCCGACATCTAAGTTGGTCTTAAACAATCTAGGGTTTGTTGCTTGGAATATTGATTGATTGAAGATATATGTTATAATACAAGATGTTTGATGAAAAATTGTATTTGCTGTTTTTTGGTTGTTTTCTTTTTATAGTTAGCTAACATAATAAGCTTATTATAGCATGATAAAAGCTTATATTAGCTTGAAAGTTTCATAAGCTAAACAACATAAGCATTAAACAAACAACCCCTCAAACATATGTGTTTTTTGCTAATAAAAATTCATAATTGATTAGTAAAAATTGTTGTTATTCATCATACGGTGGTATAGCTTTTTTTGGTATAATTTTGTCAAAAAGTAAACTGACATTTTGGTTTAGCTTTTTTTTGTTATAAGTTTGTCGCCAAGATTTTAAGGTAAAATTCATTTTTTATCATTCGATATTGTAATCGATTATGCATTAGAATAAAAAACCTAATCAAATGATCAGTTTTACATGGAGTTGATTCATATAATTTTGATGTTTGTGATTGTGCACATAACCAATATATCTGTTATTGTTAAGGAAAATGATTTAGAGATCTAAACATGTGACTACTTTTGTGCCTAATTTGATGTGTCAGTGATTTAGTGGTTTATGAAATTATAGGTTCTTGTGCTGTCACCAATAAAATGTTGCCATGCAGGTTTAGGCTTATAATTAGGCATACCAATTAGGTATGTCAATCAATGCTCTATTGTTAATGTTCAAGATTATTTTTCTCTTTTTTTTTTTTTTTTTTTTTTTTTTTGTTAACTTGGTTTTGATTCGATATTGCGAGCCGACTAATCTCAAGGCGATTATCCTTTTGGATAGCTAGAAGTCGGCACAGATGAACATCCGTGTCTACAATTACTATTTTGTTTACAAAAAGTAAACAAATAGTATTATAATATTTTAAATTATATTTTTTGCTTACAATTATTAAAAAATAGACCCATATGTATTTTCAGCCTTTTTGTACATGTGAGTACAAAACTATTTGAATTTGATTTATTGGTTATCAGATCTTTATAATTTGTATTACATGATCCTGTGATCATTCATTTGTTTAATTAATTGCTTTTTGTGTTTGTTATATGCAGTAGTATCAGTTAACCATACAATGGATATTGTTGGTGCGTTCAAGACAGAATTAGCCGTAATAAAGATGGAGATGGATCGAATGAATGAATTTACTGAGGAGGTTTCCAAACGGACAAAACATTTTAAGGAAATTTGTAGGAAAGATAAAGAAAATTTTGGTAAGTATTATGCTTATTTACATATGGCTAAGGTTGTTGCTGCTGGGGCTTTGGAAGAAGAATCGGCTCGTGCTTCTGGTTTGGCTCAAACTGCAATCATATCTAGTTTGGAAAGATTGAGCAAGATGTTACAAGAAGTCGCATGTGGTGGTTATGAACAACAGCTGGAGACAGTGAGGAAGATGCAGCAAGATTTGGAAAGTTTGAGAAAGAGGCTAGACGAAGCCATCTCTAGTAATTATGCTCAGCATCCAAATCAACCGGAGATGTTGACGAAGATGCAACAAGATGTCTCTGCTGCTTTTGATTGTTGCTTGGAAAGTTTGAGAAGCATGCAAGTAGTCAAAGAACTAGACTAGTAGTGTTTATATATGAATTACTAACGTGGTTTTATTTTCCCGCACGTTATGAAGAAAACTGTATTTCTTAAGTTGCAAACCTTTTGCATACTTCCTTATATCTTTCACCAATTGTTCAAGAACTTGTTGTGCAAAACTCATCCCTCATTCCTGGATATGATAACATATAATACATGTTCTGTCAAAACGGATGGTGTATTCGCCAATATGGTAACAGGTGTTTGAAGCTTTGATCATTCTTACGAAAACATATTGTTACCTGTAAATTGCAATGTTTGCACCAATCCGATATGTTTCGATCTGCAGCCAAGAACATTTAATATAGATCTGTAATAACCAAAATGATCCCCATAACCAGGACCATCTGGAAGGGGAGATGAACCTGCATTGGTGTTGCAACCAAGAGTTTATTTGGTCATATACGATATTTAAAAAACAAACAAGGCCTTCATCTAAGAAACATGCTCAGAATTATACCTGTTGGATTTCATAAGTTCAAATGCTTCTCAATTTACTAAGTTTATAAACAAACGATTATTGTTGTTAAACTTGTTATGTATTATTATAGCAGACATATAATTCGACCAATAAGGTTGGATACTTAGGATTGATGACCTGTCCTTTGACAGTTATTATAGTTATTATGGTTAGAAATTCGTTTGTGGCAGTTACACATGAAAGGTTGTGTCTTTTGGTCCTAACTGAACCATCACACCCTTTCAATCATGACTGTTCACAACTTATATATATGTATATGTATTAACAGTTAACAATCAATCAGTAACAGTTATTTCTTGTTACTTTTCCCTCCAATATTTCGTGTACAAGTTCTTTATATTTCTGCATTACACTTTCTTTATTTCACTCTTAATCACCCTGCACAAATGGTAAACACCAATACTTACATAGAAGCCAAGTGGACTAATCCTAATAAGAAGTCTGTTGGCACTACTAAAAATACCTTTGTTGTTGAAACAGAGAACCTTCTACTAACAGCATTGCTGCAATAGTCGCAGCTTCGTACACACAAAAGCTCTGCCAAAAAAATAATTAGGTCGTTAGTTACTAGATTAGTTAGAAATGAGGCATCAGTTAAGAGAAAATGGAATACCGGCCATGTGTTTCCCGATTGTTGTGAGGGTGCCATTCACGTCAATAGCATCAATTAAAAATACACCTTGAGAGCATCGTCAATAGAATCAGCTGCAACAAAAGCCATAAAGTGTCATCCTGTTAAAATTTGGAGCACAAAATTGACCAGAATTAACTAAAAGCAACACAATAAAGGACTTACAAGAAGGAACATCGAGAAAACCAAATTTCTTGACATCCAGTTGAAGACTTTTCAGTAACAAAACACTTGATGCAATAGGAGACCGTTGAATCTCCTGAAAAACATCATCTGGTAGTGTGCCAAGATAAAAATCCAAAGTATAAAGTTGAATGCACCTCCCAGATCTCAATCTGCTAGGCCGACCTGCCCTATGTATAGCTTGCCCCCTGCAAATTAGATTATTTAATAAAATAAACAGAAAAGGCATGACAGGAACGGGAAAGTGAGTAGAATTTAAGATCGAGTGAGATTACTTGCTAATTGGAACAATGTTGAGGAAACAAATCCCAGTTGAAGCATTATACTCCTTTTGCCTCATAAATCCAGAATCAATAACATATCTATGAACCAATGACAGCATATATATAATTAAAAACTGTGACATACACAATCAAAAGGGCGAAGTCTCTCACCGAATTCCAGGAACAGTTATAGATGTTTCAGCAATATTTGTAGATACTATATGAATCGTCTACAGTTGGCGGGTGAAGGTGTAAAAACTCGCGCCTGCAAAATAGTACAAACAATAGCTATCAATAGTAACGATCTATACAGAACAAAGGAAATGAGAAAGTATGAACAGACTTGCCAGTAAATCAGGTGAAAGAGAGTCGTATAGTGGGAGGACTTGCGCATCAATTTCAAATTCTTGCGCAAGCATTTCAATTTTTTCATCCAACATTTGTATCAGTTGCGACAATGATAGCGACTATATAGTGACAAATTTAGCGACTTACTATTCAAAGTCGCAAAGTTGCTACAATGATAGCGACTATTTCAGCGACGTTATGTAATCAATGTCGCAAACTACCTTGCCAATGATGTTGCAATATTTTTTTGGACGATATGGACGCAATTTAAGTCACAATTATTGTCGCTAACTTTGCGACATTCGATAGCACGTCACTAATTCGCTAAAAACGACTTCCAAAAAGATGTCTCTAGAAGGGTCGTTAACCCGCGACATGTTAAACTTCGTCGATAAAAGTGTCGTTAAATTTGCGACCCCCTGGAATGTGTCGCTATCCGTGTGGCTGAAATCGGAGACACGTCACTAACAAAGTTACTGATTTTTTAATTATTCTTGAACACATTTCATATTTTTGTAGTTTATTTATTATAAATTTATATTTGTTTTTTCATGTTCAATTTAGTATTTGATATACTTAATCTAAAATAAAAGAGTAAATTTCAAAAATCATCATTTGCCCAGATTGCAAAAAGCGTCTCTGTGGTTGGCTAATTGCAGGCGGCGTCCCTGTGGCGAAACTTTGTGATCGTTTTGGTCCCTGATTTTAACTAGCCTTAAATGAATTCCATTAGAAGTTACACATTTAGCCTTTTGGCCAATGATCGTTGCAGCGTCCATCCTTTAAACCACAGGGACGATTTATGCAATTGCATCGTTAGTCCTCAATACAAAAACAATTGCACCGATAGTCCTTAATACATAATTTCAGTTAAAAGTAGATTAGTGTTCGAATATGAAATCGATCTTTTCATTTCTTTTCTTATTGTTGGTAATCTGATGGATTATGCGAGTAAACTAAAAACAAGTGTATAACTATAGCTATGAATCGAGTGTGCAGTGTGTGTTACATTTGATTTTAGATGACCACACAATTAATTAGCATTTAGTCATTCACAATGAACCTTGAGCAGCCGTAGCACATATAGATTGATCATATTAGAGCACTGGTTATCCTTCAAATTTTAAAAAATCAAGATTTAGATGTTTAATCGATAATGTATTAACATCGAAAAACCTTAAATACATATATATCAAGAATAAGATATAGTATGTTGCATCTTAAAATCAGGATTAACAAAAACATATTTGTACGAAAGTATAGGCAACACTAGATGAACAATAGAACCTTTATTCAGATCTAAGCTGCAATAGTCAGCTTAGATTAATAGTATCCAAATGTTACAAGATTAGATTAATGTCAATGAGACAATAATCATATGAATGTAAAGACAAGACAAGATCAGTGAAATGATCTGAGAGAAGAGAAGAGAGTGATACAAAAGATTGCACACTCCAGTGTTTGTAACCCTAGATTAAGGGACTTATTAAATAGGGGATTAAGTTACACTGAGACCCCTCTAACGGCTATAAATGACTCATCAGCAGAAATGAATAACGCTTCAGCAGAAACTAGCTTCTTGGAACTTTAAACCTTTTATTCTTTGTCCATGAATAACCCCTGTAGAATCTCTGCAATGATCATAACTTGAAAGCCATTAGGAACCGATAGAATGATATGTTTGCCATGATTATTACCCCAAATTCTAACATTCCCCTTGATCGATGAGCAAACATATCAAACAATATCGCTTTTCACACAAAATTTATCTTTGGTAAACAGGAGATTTTTAGTGAGAATGTCTGCAGCTTTGGTTTGAAGAGCCAATCTTCTTAGCACTTATAACACCTCTTGCAATTTTCTCCCGATGAAGTGAACATTAATTTCAAAGTGTTTTGATCTTTCATGAAAAACAGGGTTGACAAAGAAGTTGTAAAGCGATTTGTTGTCACAAAAAGATTAACAGGAGATTGATATCAACTTTTAGATCTTTTAGGATTTTTGAATCAAATGATTTCACAGCAGCATGAGACATAGATCTATACTCGCTTCGTGGAAGATTTTGAAATAGTGTTTTGTTTTTACTTTTCCATGAGATCAAACAATTATTGAAGAAAACACAATAACACGTGATGATTTTCCGGTTTTCTTGCATTTGCCCAATCAAGATCACTATATCCTTCAAGATGATTTTCGAGTTCTTTGAAATTGTACCTTAGACCTTTTCACGGAGCTCCTTTTAGATATCTCGAACATTGAGGCACATTCCGGATGAGATTTTAAGGAGAATGCATATATTGTGCCGCACAATGAACCGAGTATGAGATGTCGGTCTTGTATGGGTGAGATAGATAAGTTTCCCAAGTAACTTTTGATAACCAATGATGTTGACAAGCAAGGGTCATCAAGGTGGGAATGTATGGAAGCACGAGTTGGGTTCCATAGGGTGGACACAGTTTGTACCCAAGAAGACCAAATTCTTTGAGGAGTTCAAGACAATATTTTCTTTGAGAAAGACAAATGTCATTCCAGCTTTTAAAACCTCAATGCCAAGGAAATATTTTAGATTTCCCAAGTCTTTGATATGAAATTTGGATTTTAGAAACTCTTTAAAAGATTTATCTCATCAATACAGTTTCAAGAAGAACAATATCATCCACATAAACAAGCGAGCAATAAACTTGTTATTCTCTGCTTTGGTGAACAGGAGTGATCATTAATGATTGAACAAAGTTATTTTCTTTTAAAACAACGACAAGTTTTTCATTTCATTTCGGGAGCTTGTTTTAGGCCATATAGAGACTTGACAAGTTTACTGACTTTATTTTTATTGTTCTCATTACTGAACCCTTGGGAATGGTCATATAGATATCCTCATCAAGATCTCCATACAAGAAAGCATTTTTAACATCAAGTTGAAAAAGAGGCCATTTATTTTTACAACTAAGGCAATAAGACATCTAACAAGAGACATCTTCACAACAGGGAAAAAGTTTCATCATAGTATATTCCTTCCCTTTGGTTGTAGCCTTTAACAACTAATCTAGCCTTGTATCTATCAACTTCACCATTGGCTTTATATTTGATTTTAAAATCCATTTGTAACCAATGGGAGTTCTATTAGGAGGTAGATCGGTTATATCCCAAGCATGGTTTTCATTTAGGGCCTCAATTTGAATTCATAGCATCTACCCAATTACTATCAAGGATAGCTTCTTCATAATGTGTAGGTTCAATACTTTTATTAAGACTAGAAGCAAAGCAATAGTTATCCTTGTTAAGATTAGAGTAATTAACAACTTTTTCAACCCCATATTTGACTTTTCTTCAACAATAAAGTCATTTAGATTCTTGGGCAACTTAGAAACTCTAGTTGACCTTCTAGCGAGAGTGGTGGCAAGCCTCTTTCTTGTTCAATGAGAATCGGATGATGTATCGCAGAATCGAAGATGCATTAGCGGGATGTGATTCATGTGATATGTTGCCCTCGTGGTGTGTATTATCATCTATAGATGTTGCAACCGGTTCATCAATCCTAGTAGGATGACTTACCACCGTGCTATCATCATATGATGTCACTCTCCTTCATCATTGGGACTTGTTTGTGAGTCAAAGAAATTTTTGTGGTTTAAATCTTTAGGCACATAAGTTTCAACAAAAGGTTTTGACACGTAATTTTTCATTTTGAATGGAAACACAGTTTCATAAAATTTGACATCTCGGAATAAAAGATATTTTTGTTTCTAGGCTCAAGAGTTTATAACCTTTTTTTCATTTGAGTAACCAATAAGAACACTTTTTCGGACCTACTACCAAATTTGTCGAGATGTTGATAATAGTGGCATAGCATAAGCGACCAAAGACTCTAAGGAAAGAGAGTGAAGGGTCATGCCCATACACAAAGAAGAAGGGGACTTGCAGACAGAATCAAGAGGCAACTGTTTATGACATAGGCGCAGTTAGAACACATTCGGGCCAAAGATATAGATGTAATTCCCCAAAACATAAGGGATCTAGCAACATTAAGGAGATGCCTATGTTTCCTTCTCTGCAATGCCATTTTGTTGTGGTGTATAAACACAAGAGGTTTGATGTAGAATTCCTTTTCATGAAAGAATTGTTGAAGTTTATTATTGACAAATTCGTCCCATTATCACTTCTAAAAACTTTGACATTGTGTTCAAATTGATTTGATAGCATATGAGTAAAGTTAACAATGGAAACATAAACATCATCCTTCCCTTAAGCATATAAACCCACACCGCCTCGGAATAGTCATCAACTATGGTTAAAAATATTTATAACCATCTCGCTAGTGATTTTATATGGTCCCCAAACATCAAGGTGAACAAGTTGACCAATTTTAGTGGATTTATGTTCACTTAAAGGAAATGGTTCTCTGGTTTGTTTAGCTTTATTACAAGTATCACAAAGATGATCGAGTTCGGATGAACTATCAAATTTAAGAGTGGGTTTAAGTATGTGTAGGACTTGGTCAGAGGGATGACCAAGTCTTTGATGCCAGAGATTCTTAGAGACATGACAAACAGATATGCAGTTGTTAGAAGTAATCTTACATGTAGAATCTATATCAAATATGTATAATCCATTGTATTGTTTACCAATCCCCACAATCCTTTTTTGATGTAAATCCTGTATATAGCAATTAGATTCATTAAACCCAACAAACATCTTATTGTCTCTAGCAATCTTATGAATGAGATAGTAAACTAACATTGTATTCGTGAACAACAAGAACATCAAAAGAGTTAGGTCATTATTGACCTTTAAATCACCAATTTTAGTAATTAAGGCACGAGTACCATTGGGATGTCCAACAGTTAAGCCAAGATTTGAAATGTTAACAATATTGATTAAAAAATTTCGAGACACGGTCATGTGTCGATTTGCACCGAATCAACAATCCAACCCATACCGATGTTTCCGGATAAGGATTTAGTGTTGTTGTTAAAAACTTGTTGAAGTTTACATTAAACTTGACACCGCCATTAAAGAAGGTTCTGAAAAATTTACCCGCTAAGTTGGCATTAGCGAGATGACACATTGTTGTCATTGAGGAGACTCATAAGTCTCGAGAGTCGCTCATTAGACAAGGAGACAGGAGAGTTGCTAGCACTATTATCAACACACAATTGGTTTCAAAGAAACATTGTTATTCTTGAAAGGTTTACCATTAAAATTTCTTTTAACATATCCAAGGGATACCCAACAAGGTCATAACATCTATCAACAAGATGACCGTGTTTTTGCAATTAGTACATTTGAGGTTCATGTTTGGTCCTCTGCTATTAGAGTCATACCATTATTAAAACCGACACTTTGTTATTAAAACCTCTTTATTATCAAAAATTTTCCACCATCGAAGTTTTTGCAAAGAAAAGTCGTAGCATTGGGTTTAGCGAGCTATTCCCGGATGAAACATTTCGTGAGACTCTTCTCCGAGACAACAGAGAAAGCGCTTTTACATTAGGTAAATGATCTCGGTTAAAATATTGCTTCGATGGGAACATAGGAGTCATCAAGACCCATAATAAATTGCATTAACTTGATTAGTCGATTGTGTTTTTCAAAATGTTTTGCGACCTCACAAGTGCGGGAGGCAAGCTAATCATACAATCAAATTGTTTCCATAAAGAGTTAAGATTGTTATAGTAATCAAGCAGAGAGGACCCACTTTGACTAAGAGAATTTATGTTTTGTGCAAATTAAAATAGTGAACCATCAACTTTATCATAGGTGTCTTTAAGATCATTCCACATTTCATAAGCGGTTTTAGAATAAATAGCACAAGCAAATAATTCGTATGAGAGAGTTGAGGATCCAGTGACCACAACAGAGTTACAAGTATCCCATTGATTAGCAAGACGGGTTTGAATCATTTCTTATGCAAGTACCATCAATAAACCCCAACTTGTTATGGTTCCTTAAAACAAACGTCATGGCCATATTCCATATTTTATAATTTTCGGCCCAGTGAGTTTAATAGAAATAATGGGAGTACCATTGGTGTTATTGGGGTGTAAATACAAAGCATCACCAAAGGATAAGCTTTTCTCAGTGGAACCACCACCACCAACATTATCATCACCAATAGCCATAATACAAACAATAAGACAGAGATAATAAGACAGACAAAGAATCACAGACAGATATAATAATAAGAGTAAATAGACAAGTAAATAAGACTTTGCAATAAGAAACAACAAGCACCAAGCCTGTGGACTAGGGTAAACCAGAGCAGGTATTCGTACCACTCAAGGTGGCAGATCAAGATGTTAGTCTACCCGTTTGCACCCACAGAGACTTAAGTACTGTATGTTTAAAGAGAAGATAAGACTTAGACTTACAGAGAAATATGCAGCGGAAGAACAAATCACAATCACCCTAGATTCACTTAGTCTAGGGTAAATTGTAAATGTAAGATAACCAAAGGATTACGCCAATAGCAATGACCCCAAACCACACCTTTGTTGCCAAAGAGAATCAATGAGCACAAGCTCGATACCATGTACGAAAGTATAGGCAACACTAGATGAACAATAGAACCTTTATTCGGATCTAAGTCGCAATAGTCACTTAGATTAATAGTATCCAAATGTTACAAGATTAGATTAATGTCAATGAGACAATAATCATATGAATGTAAAGACAAGACAAGATCGGTGAAATGATCCGAGAGAGAGAAGAGAGTGATACAAAAGACCGCACACTCCAGGTGTTTGTAACCCTAGATTAAGGGACTTATTAAATAGGGATTAAGTTACACCGAGACCCTCTAACGGCTATAAATGACTCATCGCAGAAATGAATAACGCTCAGTGAAACTAGCTTCTTGGAACTTTAAACCTTTATTCTTTGTCCATGAATAACCCCAGAGAATCTCTCGCAATGATCATAACTTGAAAGCCATTAGGAACTGATAGAATGATATGTTTGCCACAGATTATTACCCCAAATTCTAACAATATTGAATAAGATTGAAGTTTTAATCAAAACAGTTTATGAGAAAACACTAGTTACAGAAATCAAACAATTATAACCAACAAAGTTTTACAAGATTTAATCTTTTAACCAACAGATTTAACTTTCGAAAAACCCCTATTTACAGAAATGGGATTAATTTTTTTTAGAGAGGGGATTTTTATTGTGTTTCTTTATGATCAAATATGTGTTTGTGTGTTTGTATTCTTGGTGGATCTAGTTTATTTAATTTTTTTATTGCATTTCTGGGTTTTTGTTCTTGGTGTTGTATTAAAATTAAGGGTTAATAACCTATTAAAGCATCATACTTGTCACAAAAATCAGTTCGACGTAGCGAACAAAAAAAATACCCCTTTTGGCCACTAATCTCGTCTATTTTGTCTCTATGATACATTGTCAACCTCCAACTTCCGGTTGTGTACACCTAGGCAGTCAAATGTCCACATTTGTGTACACCTAGGCATTAAAATGTCCACATCATAATATATATCATTTTTTTTTCTTCCCCCCACATGAATCACCCACTAACTTTACCAAACCATCTTCACTTTCCTCATTTGAGGAATTAACAACCTGAACACCATCATCTCACCGGACCATCATCTCACCGGACCACCACCACCGGACCATCATCTCACCGGACCACCACCGGACAATATCCTACGACTATATATGTATCCACATTTTCAAGAATCGGATGAGCAGGATCAATATTTCAAGAATTGTGTTCTTGAAAGACACCTCCATTTTCCCATCTGAAGTCCATTGTCTACCAGCATTAACAAGCCTGCATTATTGGCCGACATACCAAACATATATCTGAAAAAAGAAAGATAGAAAAGCATCCTCATAGAAGGTTAATACTTGAACAAATCACATCACTGATCTTACAAATTAAACCCACCATCCTCACCACTCGTAGCCTCATTATGACTATTCAACGCAACAACATACCTCCGCTCATTATCCTCTCATCAAAACATACCTCCGCACCTTCCTTTAAAACTAACGGATCTACTTGAATCTTTATGTGGTGATGGCGGGGGAGGCGCGTGGTGATGGTGGAGTGTTGTAATATGGCGCGTACGGTGGGGATTAGTGATGAGGGGATCACAAAGGGTGTTTTAATGGTGGCGGTGTAGTGTGGTGAGCGGCGGTGACCGGTGGGTGGCTACCTCCGATCTAGTAAAGTGTCTGCATAGTAACAGGAGACTTGATGGGGGTAGGAGACTTGAGCTAACTAAACCTTCCTTTAAAATGATGGGGGTAGGAGAAGTATGCTAACTAGGATAAGATCAGTCAAAGTGTCTAACATTTTATCTCTTTGTTTTCTTCTTCATACTAGTCAAAGTGGGTGGGTGCCAACTAGGATAAGATCAAGTTAAACATTACCGGGTACCGGCTGTGAAAGTGGTATAATGCCTATAAAAGACAAAATACTCGGGTCAAATAGCCAAAAGGGGTATTTTTTTTGTTCGCTACGTCGAACTGATTTTTGTGACAAGTATGATGCTTTAATAGGTTATTAACCCTAAAATTAAATATAAATTCAAATGGGGAATAAGAATAGGGTACATTACAATATTTTCATCGTTTTTAACAAACTACGTAAGAGCACCCGGTGTGGCAAAATGGTCCCTCGCCGTCGTCCTACCAGGCAGCCCGCCGTGACTCGCCGCCACACCGACCCCTCTCTCCGTGGCTCGTCGTCGACGGCCTCTTCGTAGTGACAACGAGCTTCAGTTTCTGACACACCACAATTTTTTTTTTCTTTTTTTGTGTTTTGGAATATGAATATATTTGGAAGATGAATTTGTGTGTGTGTGTGTGTGGGGTGTGCGTGATAAAGAAGAAAATAGCATTTTTTTTTTTTTTTTTTTTTTTTTTTGAAGGTGGGCGCGAACAGGATGTAGGGTTGAGGAAGAAGGAAGAAGAAGGTTGTGAGAATTTGGGTTGGCTTGTTGCTTATATATTTAATTAAATAGGCTACAATTTTACATGGCAAAATGTACAAACAATGGGCTACAAATGTAAAAAATTGTACAAAAAATGGGTCGGGAAGTTTTACATTCAATCTTTTTTTTATGTTTAATTTATAAATTTTTTTAAATATATTTTATTTTATTTTTATTTTAATAATAAATTTAGTTTATTTGAAAATTTGAAAAAAAAATAAAGTTGTAGTGGTGGGCCTCAAATGAAGAGGTTGAAGTTTGTTGTGAGTGAGGGGGGTTAGTTGTGGATGTTTGATATGATGAGGCGGCGCTGACGTGCCGGTGATATAGGGGTAAACCCTCTTCACCACACCTAGAGCTCTAATAATAACCAATATGGGACTACAGTATGAGAAGAAAAACAAAAAGCAACCACTCCAACAAATTTTCCCGCCCTCTCCCCCATTTCTGAACACATTTACTCCTTTTTCGAGCTATTCCCGTACATAATTCGTAATTCTAAACCAATAATTCGACTCTAAATCACATATTACACACTTCTATCGGTTTGATTTTTTCAAATTGGCTAATTTTGACCTAATTCTTCTCAATTTGGGGTTTTTTTCTACAATTTTGATTTTAGAAGTAATAATACAAAAAATCAAAAAAAAAATAGTGTAATTGTCATTAGAATTGAAGTGTAGTATTGTATAAGTATGTCTTCGAAGAAAAAATCATCCAAAAGAACAATTAGGGTTCCGGTAAGATTTGGGGATTCGGCCAATGTGTTACCAATAAGGAATAGTGATAAGAAATCTGATATGGAGACTAATCAGGAACAAAAAAAGGGTAAAGAAAAGAGTAATGATGGTAGCAGTGAGGGAATTAGGAAATCAGGGCAAAATGGAGAAGAAGGGTTTGCTGATGACTTGAATGGAGAAGATTTCCCTACCCTCAGTGGTCAGAAACATAATTCTACCAGCTTAGATGCATATGTTGATACTGAGAATGTGAAGAATAATGATACTGGTGTTAGTGTAAAAACTTGTAATACAGCAGTTGTGGAAATTATTAGTAGTGATAACTCTGATTTGAATCTTAATGTTGGGGATAGTAAGAAAGATTGTGATACTGTATGTATTGATGCAAATCATGTTAGCAAGACTATTAAGAGTGATAGTGTAGCTAGTAAGCCTATAGTGAATGAGAAAAGTGCATGTGATATGACTAAAACTGCTGTAGGTGAGAATATCAGCAATAACAGTACCTTAGCAGAGGTTATCAAGGCTGCTAAGCTTGATAACAAATTCATGACAGTTCCAACTTAGATGAATGAAAATGGGATTGAAATTGCTATATTTGATGAGGAAATTGTTAAACTAGGAAGTGCTAAATGGGATAAGACAGTGTGTGGGCATTTTCTAGGATGTAATGTGAGTTTTAATGAAGCTAGGTATCATTTAAAAAGGATGTGGTATAAGTATGGTCTTAAAGATATGATTGTTAATGATAAAGGAATTTTATTCTTCAAGTTTCATGATGAGCAGGGTATAGTTGAGGTTATAAGCAATGGCTCTTGGATGGTTAATAACAAGCCTATGTTTGTTCAAAGATGGAACATAGATGGTTGTTTGGATAGACCTGAACCTAGTAAACTACCAGTTTGGGTTAAAATGCTAAATGTACCATGTGAGAACCCTCACCAAATCAGGTTAGACATCGAAGACCATTGATCTAACATTAGACTTAAAATTTGAAATAACATTTTTTTTCTGACCATTTAAATTTAACCTAAATTTAATTGTCAAATAAAAGATAATAAATCTATATGTTATATAATTAGTCTTAGTTGTACCCTAAGTACCATAATATAAAACATTTCTAATATGGTTCTAGCTACCTAGACACCATATCAATATTGCATGACACATACATTACATTTTAATATATTAATCACCTGTGCATGTATTAAATCTTTTTGTTCTTTTTCTTCTACATTCAGTCACACGCTCCTTGCCATAAATCTCTACACACGTTTTTTTTCTCCTCATTCAATTTACACGATATCAAAGCGAGGACCCAAATCAGCCCATAATTCATGCTATATCATATCAATTAGTATCATAATATCAATCAAATTAATACCTTCCTAAAATACTTGCCACATTCCCTGATCAAAACTATTCAGCCCATTATAAGCACATAAACCCTCGACTTTCTCCATCAGTTACTCATTCATGAATTAAATCTAACAAACCCAATGATATTAAAAACAAAACCATAACAACAGGTAGCTAGGAGAAGAGGCGCCAGAAGTTGATTCTCATCAACCACTACTCAGTTTATGACTTGATGTTCGTGTTCATGTTGTTCGTACTCGTGGTCGTGCTCGTGACCATGCTCAGTTTTGGGTTCACGACGGGGATGCTAGAGTCGATTTAATGCCCATGATCATGTTCGATCTTGGTGTTCATGTTCCCGTTCATATTGATCGTACTCTACCCTACCTGTTCTATTTTTGTTGAGCGTGTAGGTAAGTCTCAAGTTATATTATCCGTCGCATACGATATATAATTATCCATAATATGTTATTTTGATTCTCATTCCCCTCGTCAATACCGTAAACGGAAATAACCATTAACCGATGAACGAAAGTATCATTATATTTTGGTCCCGAGAAAAATGCCATACTAAAATGAGTCCCAAGACTATTAGAAACCTACTTTTGAAATAAGTTGAGGCGTTCATGAAATCAAAAGACAATTTTGGTTTACAAATGCACGATCATAAAGATGATGACCATCATGGCATGCAGGGGCGGATCTACAGCCATAGGAGGGTATGCAAGTGCATACCCTCTTCAACCTCTTAGCAGTGTAAAAAAAATGGAATTTGAGTTTTATATAATCATTATACCTTAGGTGCATACCATGAAAATACCACCAAAAATAAGTGTGCACACCCTTGAAAATTTTCAAATTAACCAACGAATCAAATGCAAAATATTAATTTAAGAAACCTAATTGGAAGAAGACGATGCAGAAGTTTGCTGTATATTGTTAAAGGAAGAAGAAAGTAGACAACTTAGAGATGAGTGAATGGTGGAACAGATTTCAAAGTAAATATACACCATACAAATTAATTGCATTATTAAAATAATTCTATTTTAAGTTTATCATTTTTATATTTCTTAGCTACTACTAGTATTGTCTATTGGTGTACATGCACCGTGTAGATAGTTTAAGATTTGTGCTTGTTTGTGTTATTTATATGACTTTATAGTTTACATTACACGCACATTAAGATATTTCATTTAATGTTCGGGGAAAATTTCTAGTCTTATACGAGCAGCAATTTTTTTTATTTGTTGTTTAAACTAAGAAACCTTTGAGCTTCTATATATAAAGAAATGACGATAAAAGTGATGAAGACGAGACACACTATGTGTACTGTGGTGTAGCGAGTGCTAATAAAAGATAAAACCGTTATTAAATGATGAGAAACTATAGTTCATTTGCAGTTTTCCTTATACTAATCATCGAACCGCTAAACATGAAGAAAAAAAAAACCGGCCCAAAAACCCGAACCGAAAAACCTAAATTTGTAAGCTTAACATAATTACCAAACATCCTATCAAATAGTGCATACCCTTCTAAGAATTCCTAGATCCGCCACTGATGGCATGGTTTTATGAACTTACGTTTTAGTCCTTGCATTAAGTAGGTTGGTACATAAACTACTTTTAATATTTTATATTATAGGTCCACGTCAACTATATCATGTTTTTAAGAAAATGGTCCTATATAAGTTTAGTTCTAACTTTTTACTGATCTCTGAGTTGTCAACATATTATATATACTAAAAAGATATGGAGACTTTTTAAAAACTCTTATAAAACAAATGTAGCATTAACGCAATATAAGATATAGTATAACAAATAAATATAAAGTTCGAAGCATAGTAATCAGTTATGTCGCTAAATATTAAGTGTCTTCTAATCATTGTAGATTGATCGAAGGAGCAATAGGTTGATCACTATTATCGAGTGTGCGTTGAATACTTATAATTATTTGCTTGGATTTTGTGCAATTTGGATCATCTACTTTTAAGGTGAGTACTCGTGGCCCCATTTTCCGATATTTTTGGGGAAAAATAATACTCAACTACTATTTCAATTACATTATTTATTTCGCTGTGCTAAATTCATATTTATTCTTTTTGACATGCATGTGTATTTAATTGTGCGTTTGAGTAATGTAGTGGTTGCTTCATGACTATGGTTACTATAATTCCTATTAGCCAACGGTCTTTGTGACTGTTTGGGTACCTATGATTTCATTCATCCTACAGTTTAGCTCCAGCTGGTTTGCGATAATAACTGATTGGATTCTTATTGTGCACGGGACCACGTGGTGGTCGGATTTCATTATGTGGATTACATTTCATTTACTACTTGCTCTGTGCTATTATTTATACACATGTCCTACTTACAATTTTCATGCACAGCAAACTATTTTATACTTATATTTCCTTAAACCTGCGAGCTCACCAACATTATGTTGACGTTTTCGAGTATTATTTTCAGGTGATTGATAGTCGTATTTTGAAGGCATGCATTTTGAAGTCATACATTGTTCTCATATCAAAGACCGAGTGACTTGGCCAAGACCTTTTTCTACAGACTTAACTTTGATAATATTAAAACCTATGATTTCATTATTCAGTATTGTATAAAATCTTTATGTAACATTGTAAACCCACTTCTTAAATCTTATAAGGTGTTGTTCTATTATCTTATGCGATGTTACATTTCGTTGCACCTCGTGTTTCCGCTCTTAGCGGGGTGTGACATACCACTAGAGGCTTGGAGTGTTAAGGGCATAAGCACTTTAGCTAGCTGTCTTGGGAAGCCAATTATTGTGGATGAGGTTACTACTAAAATGTGTAAGACAGGGATTGGTAGAATGGGTTATGCCAGGGTATTAGTTGAATTAAATGCAGAGAAGCAACTGAAAGATGTGATTGAGATTGTGTATAAGAAGAAAGATGTTGGAAATGTTATGAAAAAATTTGTTAATGTTGAATATGCTTGGAAGCCTCTAAAATGTACACAATGTTGTGTATTTGGACATGAGGAAAACAAATGTAGACTTGTTCCTAAGGATAATAAGGATGAAACAAAGGAAGTTGAAAAGGGAAAGGATGAGGAGGGGTTTCAACATGTGCAGAATAGGAAAAAGAAACTTGAAGAAAATATCAATAACCAGAGAAGGAATCAAAATATTGGTGGAAGTAAAAATTATAAAACTGCTGATAATCCAAGACAGTATCATAGCAGAATTGAGTTTAGAAAGAAACAAGTTATGAAAGTGAACAATTAGAAGACTAGTGATAGAGGAAAAGAGACTAATGCTATTGATCTAAAAGATAATAATGCTTCAAATCCTAATAGAAAGACTAGTGATAGATAAGGAAGGAAGTTTGGGGTCAAACAGATTTACTTTATTGGAATCTTTAGGTGAAAATGAGGAGTTAAATCCACCCAAAGAAGATAGGGAAAAGATTGATGAAATGATAGATAAAAGGATTGATCTAAGTGAGAATGATATGAAAGAATGGAGTGAGGAATGGAAGAGATACTATAGGGACAAAAATGAATTGATTAGTGCAGGTAAAGAATTGGAGAAAGAAGAAGATGTGTTGAAATTGCAGACTGATAAAGAGAATTGCATTTTGAGGAATGAGATTAATGGGGTGGGAGGTAATACCCTGTTTTAAATTCATATTGATATCTCTTTTGAATTTAGTAGAAGTAGTATTAGTTTGGTATAGATATTATAGTTTCTATTTTGAATTTGTGGCCTTTGTACTTTGATAGGTTGTATATAGGTGTTTATGTGTGAAAAACAGATAGAGTGTATTGTGAGCAAAAAGAAATGAGAGATTGTGAGCAAAAACAGAGAAGAGAGGACTGTGGGTAAAAACAGACGGAGTGAATTGTGAGCAAAAAGAATTGAGAGATTGTAAGCAAAAACAGAGAAGAGAGGATATATCTTTATTTTGTGTATGAAAAAACCGATAGAGTGTTTGAAAGCAGAAAAAGATTGAGAGATTAGTGAGGAAAAACAGAGAAGAGAGGACTATTTTAAAAACAGACAGAGTGAAAAGTGAGAAAAAGAATTGAGAGAGTAGTAGGAAAAATAGAGAAGAGGGGACTTTTTGAAAAACAAATAGAGTGAAAAGTGAGTAAAAGAATTGAGATATTTGTGAGTAAAAACAGAGAAGAGAGGATTGTGAAAGAAAAAAATGGATCTTAAAATTGCTACTTGGAATATAAGAGGTATGAGTACTTCTGATAAACAAAAGGAAGTGAAAAAGTTTATAAGGGAAGAAAGGTTGCAGTTATGTGCTATCATTGAAACTCATATTAAACAGAGAAGAATTAAGGAAATTGGAGATAAGATATATGGAAATTGGGACTATATTACTAATGTCGAGGATAACAATAAGGGATGCAGAATTATGGTAGGATGGGACTCAAATAAGGTTCATGTATGGGTTCTAGCCAAGACCAGACAGAATGTGTTCTGTTTGGTGGAAACTATAGACAAGAAAACAATTTTTTTTTTGTACAATAGTTTATGCTAGTAATTTTGGAACTGAAAGAAGAAAGATTTGGAAGGAAATGGGAGCACACAAGCAGATTGCAAATGGTATACCATGGATTATGCTTGGAGATTTTAATGTAACACTAAATGTTTCAGAACACTCCAATGGTAGCTTAGTTTGTTCCACTGATATGGTTGAATTTCAAGAATGTGTTGCTGATCTTGAGATTGAAGATATACTAAGTTCAGGGTTTCACTATACCTGGACTAAAAGCCTCCAGAATCATGACTGCAAGACATTGAAGAAGCTGGATAGAATAATGATAAATGAGTCTTTCCTGGATAAGTACCCTCAAGCTCATGGTATATTTTTACCATATATGATTTCTGATCATTCCCCTGCTGTGGTAGTATTCCCTAACAGAGGTGTCAAAAATAAAAGAGCATTCAGATTCTCAAACTTCATAAGTGACAAGAAGGATTCCATTCCTATTGTTAAAACAGAATGGAACAAGGAAGTAGAGGGATATAGTATGTATCAAGTTATGCAGAAATTGAAACTTCTTAAGCCTAAGATGAATGCTCTAAGCTGGAAAGATGGAAATGTATATGATAGAGTTAAGGTTCTTAGAGATAAGGTCAAATTGATTCAGGAACAAGTTGATAAAGATCCTTTCAATGAAGAAATCAAGAAGCAGAGTTGTATAGATTTACAAGAGTATAATGAGGTTTTCAAAGAAGAAGAGATTTTATTGATGCAAAAAGCAAAGGTTGATTGGTTGAAAGATGGAGATAGGAACACTGAATTTTTTCACAAGATTATAAAAGGAAGGTTTCACAAAGGCAGAATTATGACTATCTGTAATGAAATGGGAAATAGATATGATAATGAAGATGTTGCTGAACAGTTTGTGAAGCACTAAAAAGATTTTTTGGGCACACAAGACAGTGTAACTCAATTCCCAATTGATTATATTGAATTTCATAATAAATTATCCCATGAGGAAGCTGAAAAGATGGTTAGACAAGTCACTAAGGAGGAAATAAAAGCTGCTATGGATGACATTGATGATGCAAAAGCTCCTGGACCAGATGGATTCACTGCAAGATTTTTCAAAGCAGCTTGGAATATAGTGGGCAAAGATGTATGTTCTGCAGTTCAAGAGTTCTTCCAAACTGGAAAGCTTTTAGGTGAGTTAAATGCAACAGTTATCTCACTAGTACCCAAAATTGCTACTCCTAACAAAGTATCAGATTTTAGACCTATAGCATGTTGCAATGTACTTTACAAATGCATTAGCAAAGTTTTGACTAATAGGATCAAAATGGTATTAGGAAAACTAGTGAATGAGAATCAAAGTGCTTTTATAGGAGGAAGGAAAATTACTGATAATATATTTTTAGCACAAGAGCTGTTAAAAGGGTACAATAGAAAGAAGAATGTGAAAAAGTGTGCTATTAAGATAGACTTGCAGAAAGCTTATGATACCATTGATTGGGGATTTTTAAAAGTAACTTTAGAAAAGTTTGGGTTTCATGGTAATATGGTTAAATGGATAATGACCTGTGTGACTACCACCAAGTTCTCTATCAATGTTAATGGTGAAAGGGTAGGTTACTTTAAGGGAGGTAGGGGACTTAGACAAGGGGATCCCATTTCACCCTACTTGTTCACTTTAGTCATGGAAGTATTTACTCTGCTAATGAAGAGGAATATTGAAGCTGAAACTGATTTTAAATTTCATTTTGGGTGTAAGAAATTAAGGATAACACATTTGTGTTTTGCTGATGATTTAGTGGTATTTTGTCATGGGGATAGCAAATCAATTAGAGTAATTAAGAAAACATTGGAAGAATTTAGTAGTTGCCCTGGTTTGAAGCCTAATATGCATAAAAACACAATATTCTTTGGAGGTATATCTCAACCTGAGCAAAATGAAGTTACTCAAATCCTACCCTTCTCAGTGGGAAAAAATAATAGCCAAGATTAAATATTTTTAAAATACCTCACGATAACATAACACACATGAACAAGCTTAAACTAACAAACACAAATAAGAGAACTTTTTTTTTAATGTCAGCAAAACATATATAATCCAATCACAAAACATATATGTTTTATAATTTATACACAAAACATATATGTTTTATAATTTATACACAAAACATATATGTTTTAAAATTTTTATATGAACCATAAAACATATATGCAAACCTTTTTAATTGAGTTTTTACTAGCCATAAACACGTATGCACTATTCCTTGAAACACATATGCATACCTCTAATAATTATAACCTCACATCGTCATCGTCATATCAGTAAGAGAAGCACAAAAAAGTTAGACACATAATGATTCACAATATACTCTTAATATGTCACGTGTTCAATACAGATAGCGCGGCGTTAAAACCTAAAGTAAGAAACCACCCATAGGAACATCCAACTTAACATAATGCATGGAAAGATGATAATGTTCGCCCACTCTAATTGCAAAAAACGTGTTAATACAAATAAACCGTAAAAACGTTTATTAATATTTTGCGATCTCTTTGTGTTTTGTTGATAACATATATAATGTTGTCTTAAGTATAATTATAAGGATACATGTTATTTTTGTAAAGCATTTACATATAATCTTTTAAATACAAAAATGTAGTAACTAAAACATTTGTTGTAATAGTTAATTAGGATGGGTAAAAATCACAACCCATGGATCTTAACCCATACCCAAAGAGACTTGATACAATGTATACTTAGATACATTGAATCTAGATATAACCCATGGACCAACCCATGACCCATAACCAAAAACCCATGGGCAAGAGGGCGTTCCACGGATCCCTAGCTTTGTGCTAGCGGATCCCAAGTAGAAGGATCCGTGGGATCCGTGGGAACAGTGAGGAAATTTGCCTATAAATAGAGAGTCATTTCTTCATTCTAACTCACCCCTCTTCTTACTAAATCTCATATACACTCTCATTCTCTTCTAACATATAGATCACTTGATCTAGAGAGTTGTTCTTCCTTCTTTCTATTTGTGATCCTCATATAGGTCCTTCTCTAAGGCGAGATCACGAGCATTCTACAAGTCATCCAAGCAAGGGGTCCTTTATTGATTTGTCACTCCGCAAGATTTCTGTAGCAAAGATCTTGTATTTGATATTTCACATGTTTGTTGTGTAATAGTTGTGTTGGTTTGGTCCACCGTGCTACGGACTCGGTATCTAGCTTTGTACCGGATAAAGTGTAAGCAACGTTGTGAAGGCTTCTCCGCCAAGTGAAGGAGTTTGTTGACATAGTGCTTGAACTCTCGAGTAGGTGACTCGGGGAGTGGAGTAGGGCAAGGAAGGTGTCCTTGTAGCCGAACCACTATAAATCGGTTGTGTCATTTCTATCCCTTACCTTTATTTATTTGCTTGCATTATCATTAGATCTATACGTTCTCAACATCCATACGATTTCACATAATATCGAATCTAAAGTTTTGAAATCAACTTAAAATCGGCAAAACTATTCAACCCCCTTATAGTTTTCCACAATTGGCATCAAGAGCTAAGTTTATAAAAGTTTTAAAATAAAATTGTATTTTAAAACTTTTCAATCACTATGGGTTCGAAAATTATAAGGAAGGGCAATCTATGCAATGACCACCACTACTTGAAACTAATGGTTTTATATATTGGAAAATAGATTCAAACATATGTGAAGTCTAAAGATATTGATCTTTGGTACATTATTGTTGAAGTCGATTTTGAGGCTACCTCAAATGATGATAAGGAAATTTAGTTAACATACCTCATGATAAACTAAATGATGAAATGAAGAAAAGCTTTAGAAAATAGTGAAGCAAAATGGTTTTATATAATGCTTTACCGAAAAGGAATTTGAAAGAATTTCCTTACTCAAAACCTCTAAAGAAATTTGGAATTCTTTAGTTGTAACTCATCAAGGCAACGAACAAGTTAAAATAATAAAATTGATTTATTTGTTCAACAATATGAACAATTTTCAATATCGGATGAGGAAACTATAGATCATTCATTTGCTAACTTTAATACTATTATTACATCTTTACAAGCACTTGATGAATCTTTCTCTAGCCATAACCATGTTAGGAGATATCTAAGGGCACTTCCATCGAAGTGGAGATCTAAGGTGACGGCAATCGAAGAGTCAAAATATTTGACAACTCTCACCCTCGATGAACTCATAGGCAACCTAAAAGTCTACGAGCTTGTCCTTGCTAAAGATTCCGAAGCCTCAAAGGTGAAAGAGAAACACAAATCTCTTGCCCTTAAAGCCAAAAAGGCTTCTAGCGATGAGGAGAACTCATCTTCGAGTAGTGATGACGAAGAGTACGCTATGGCGGTAAGGGACTTTAAAAAGTTCTTTAGAAGAAAGGGTAGATACGTCAAACAACCGTATGACGATAAGAAAGGCTTTCGGAAAAGCAAAAAGGACGACAAGCCAAAGGATGATCGTACTTGCTTTAAATGTGGGACCCAAACCACTTTATTAGTAAGTGTCCCAAACGGGATGATCAAAAGCGTTAGAAGCGGAACATGGGGAATGAGCGACGAGGAAGACGAAGAAATTTGCCTCATGGCAAACGACGAGGTATGTCACGAATACTATAGTAGCTCATCACTTGATGACGACTCATTGCATAATGAATATGATAAACTATGCAATATTAGCTTAAAACTAATTAACAAAACAAGCTTTTAAAGAGTCAAAACCAACGTTTAGATAAAGAAGTCATAGAATTAAAAGCAAAACTAAAACGTTTGGAAAAGGGTAAAATAGCAAGTGGTGAATGTGAACTTTGTGTTCAACTTCAAACACTAGTTGATCATTTAGATTCTAAAATTGCTAGAATAAGTACAAACACCTTAGATACAATACTCGATGGTGTTAAAACCGGCAACAACCAAAAGGGTCTAGGTATACAACAACTTGATCCATCAACTAGTGAAAATAAAGAAACAAAATTTGTTAGAGAATTAGAAAACCACCATTGTTGTGGCGGATCCCACGGATCCCCTAAAAAGGGAACCGGCTAGTGTACAAACTGGGATCCGTGGATCTGCTGTGACAACTAATGGTAATAACATAGCCTCTTCATCTAGAACCGAGTTCGTTATTGTAAATAGGAAGAAACCAACTCATGTCACCACTAGACATCCACCTTCAAAATATAATCCTACTTTTGCAAGAAACAAAGCACCATCTTTTCAAAAACATAATGCACCTAGGAGACCTAATAACGTTTATCCAAGAAGTAACCATCAAATGGGATGGAACCCTAATATGCAAAACGGTTTCTCTTTTCAAACCTTTGCTCCATGGAATGCATACTCATCTTATCCATACATGTCTAATATGAATGGAATGTTTAACACTAATAGACCCATGAACAAATGGGGACCAAATTTTTGAGTTTATTATTGTTTTAGGTATGCTTAAAGGTCGACCTAGACCCCGATGAATGGGTCAAGGATAGCGGGTGCACGAGGCACATGACCGGCAATAGGGATCTATTCTCCACGTACGAATCCTTCAATGGAGGTAATGTGGTGTTTGGAAATAGCAAAAGTAGAATCATCGGTAAAGGTACGATTTCTAACAAATCTCTAACCATTAACGATGTGTGTCACGTGAAAACCTAAACTTTAATCTCTTAAGTATAGGTCAAATATGTGATAAAAGTGCAATGTACTTTTACGAAACCGTAGTAAGATACTTAAAATGGCATAACCATAGGAAGAGGAATTAGGAAACATGGAGTCTATGTCATTAAAATTGGTAATGAACCTAAAGACAAACTATGTCTTACCTCTATGGATGATACTTGACCTTATGGCATCAAGATTGGGTCACGCCAACATGCGACTTCTTCAATCGCTATCATCCAAAGATCTAGTAAAAGATCTACCTAAGTTAAAATATGAACATCATTTTGTGATGCTTGTAATATAGGAAAACAAGCTCATTCGAGTCATAAAGCTAAAACATGGTGTCCACAACTAAGTGTCTAGAATTACTACATATGGATTTATTTGGTCCATCCGCTATCCAAAGTTATGGAGGCAACTACTATACTTTGGTAATAGTGGATGACTACTCTAGGTATACTTGGACAAAATTTTTAAAGAACAAAACGAAACCTTTAACTATTTTGAAATATTAAGCAAAAGATCCAAAGACAACTAGGAAGACCCATAGTGTCTATTAGGACGGATCATGGTAGGGAATTCGATAATGAAGTGCAATTCGGAGCTTTTTGTGACGCTAATGGTATTACTCACAACTTCTCGGCTCCACGCACTCCACAATCGAATGGGGTAGTAGAAAGAAAGAATAGAACTCTACAAGAAATGAGTCGAACCATGCTTAATGAACAATCCATACCTCAAAAGTTTTGGTGTAATGACGTTGATACTTCAACGTATATACTCAATCGAGTCTTGATTAGACCAATCTTAGGAAAAACTTCATACGAGTTATTTCGAGGCAAAAAGCCTACGTTAAATCACCTTAGAGTCTTTGGTAGTAAATGTTTTATTCTTAACACTAAAGATTACCTTACAAAATTTGATCCTAAATCAACCGAAGGTATCTTTTTAGGTTATTCGCCAAATAGCAAGGCTTACGTCATATTAAACAAAGAATCAATGATGGTAGAAGAGTCATTAAATATAAAATTTGATGAAAGTCCACCCAAACCCTCTCCACCTCTTGTCGATGGCGAGATTATAGAAAGTGAAGCCATAGTAATAAAGAAAAGATAAGTGAAGAAGAAGAACCTCCAAGTGATAAAATAGTAAACATTAAAGAGTCCAAAGATCACCCGTAGATAAAGTCATAGGAAAGCTAAGCGAACGAACATTAAGGTCTCAAGTTCAAAACCAAAGTAGCTTGTTTTGTTTCGTTTCAACCTTAGAACCTAAGAATACACAAGAAGCCATAAAAGATGAAAGTTGGGTAATGGCTATGCAAGAAGAACTAAATCAATTTGTTTCTAATGATGTTTGGACACTTGTCCTCCACCTAGTAATCAAACCATAATAGGAATCAAATGGGTTTATAAAACAAATTAGATGCAAACGGAGTAGTGTCTAGGAACAAGGCTAGACTCGTTGCTCAAGGGTATAACCAACAAGAGGAATAGACTTTGATGAGACCTATGCCCCGTGGCTAGATTAGATTCTATAAGAATACTTCTTGCGTATGCTTGTGCTAATGATCTAAAGCTTTATCAAATGGATGTCAAAAGTTCTTTTCTAAATGGTGTCATAAATGAAAAAGTATATGTAGCTCAACCTCCAAGCTTCATTGATTTTGAAAACCCAAACATGTGTATAAATTAAAGAAAGCCCTTTACGGTCTTAAACAAGCTCCAATAGCTTGGTATGATAGACTCAAGTCATTTCTAGTTAAACACAACTACACCATGGGGTTAGTTGACAACACACTTTTACTAAGAAAGAGAGTCACATATAATCATAGTACAAATATATGTAGATGATATTATATTCGGATCCACTTGTCAAGACATGTGTGATGATTTCTCTAAAATCATGCATGACGAGTTCGAGATGAGTATGATGGGAGAACTTAGTTTCTTTCTTGGTCTACAAATAAAACAAGTAGAAGATGGTATCTTCTTTAATTAATCTAAATACATCAAGGAGATGTTACAGAAATTCGGTCTAGAAGAGTCAAAACCAATTAGGACTCCAATGTCATCCGACACCAAACTCACAAAAGACGAGGACGGAGAATCCGTTGATAATACTAAATATCGTGGCATGATAGGTAGCCTTCTCTACCTCACGGAAAGTAGGCTGGATATCATGTTTAGTGTTTGCTTGTGTGCTAGGTTTCAAGAAGACCCTAAAATATCACACCTAGATGCCGTAAAAAGAATATTTAGATATATTAAGGGTACAACACAATTAGGATTATGGTATCCTAAGGCACGGGAGTAGAAACAATTGTATATGCAGATTCGACCATGCGGTGATTACGTTGATAGAAAAAGTACAAGTGGGGTATGTACTTTTATGGGATGTTGTTTAACATCATGGTTCTCTAAGAAACAAACGGCACTTGCAATATCAACAACCGGCCGAGTGCGTCTCCGCGCAAAGCATGCCAACAAGCACTATGGATGAAACAAGCGTTAGTAGACTACGACATCCATCTAAGCGACATAGCCATTCTTTGTGACAACAAAGGTGCAATCGACTTAAGCAAGAATCCGGTATTACATTCTCGCACAAAGAATATAGAGATTCGTCATCACTTCCTAAGAGACAGTGTTCAAAAAGGGAACATCTCTATTGAGAAGGTTGCATCCGAAGACAACATAGCCGACGTCCTCACCAAACCGTTGAAGCGGGAACAATTCAACCTTCTTCGTCTTGGTCTTGGCCTAATGGAACAAACGTCATAACTTAATTGACTCTACAAGGTATGTAAACACTAGCCTTCTTCTTTCTGAGTCTAGGATTCCTATTTCACGCACAACTCACAAACAATACGGGAATTTTCAAAACCCAAGATAAGTATTCCATTTATAATTTTTTAACTACATACACATTTTAAAGAAAATCTCCTTTCAAAATGTTTTCTAAAAGGAATGATACCTTCCGTATCAATTTCACAAAAGCAATTTCTCACGTCTAGGACAAATCGCTTTTCATTATTAATACAAAGTAAAACCCGTTTTCATTGCATCTCATGACTTTTGAATGCTAAAGGAACATATAACTAATATGTGTTTTGGGTACATTCATTTAAGCAAAATGAATTAGGAGCATTGATAACACAATATTACGTACTTATGTACCAAATGTGTGTTTTAGGTTATCTCAATTAGGATTTATCTTTCTCTAGTTTTTTCCTTTTCTTTTTAGAGGTCGAGAAACCCGCAACTCCAAATAGTTTGCATATAGGCACACAATAGGCAAAAATGTTTCAAAAGAAAAATTTGGTGTCGCTGAATCACGGACCCACGGATCCCAGCCTTCATGCTGGACGGATCCTCGAGGAAGGATCCGTGGGATCCGTGTAAATGTGTCGTTTTCAACTTCTATTTTTGTCATTTTGGATGAAAAATCCACATTTGTTTTATTTTTGGGAGTATGCTCTTTAATGCTTGTGTTCTCATGATCACATGCCTTGAATTCATATCTAATCATTAGATTTTAATCCACATTTGGGTCAAGCATTCATTACAATGTGTTGTTTTTCTATATATAACTCCCAAAATGTTTGCATACTCCATCTCCTTCTCACAAACACACTTCATCATGTCATCCAAAACCCTTTAGGAGAATCATCTAGTACAAACAATCATGATATCCAAACCTTTGTACTTCCACCATCCAAAATACCACAATCAAATGCTAGGATATCCGCACGGATTAGTATCTCGATCTTGTTGTTTAGCAAAACCAACCTCAAATGATTCATCCTCAACAAATAACTCACCACAAGATGCTTCCATTATAGCACCACCTCATCACCAACAAGTACACCAACTTCATCACCACCTAAAATAACTCTTTTGGAACTCCTTAGGACTCCAACAAGATCTACCCAACCTAAAGAAAAGAAATGGTCTTTCAACACCCCCACATCACCAAATACTATCTTTCAAGATCTTGAAACATCTCCACCTCTAGCTCCCATCACATTACAAGAACATCTAGGTTCTTTTCCACCACCACGCATAAACATTCGGATTTTGATCCATATTTTCCTATTTTTCCACCACAACTTCCGCATAACTCAAATCAAAACAACCCGGAAAACTTCCGCACTCATTACCCACATCATTTACATTGTGAACATTGCCAATCCACTAGGGAAATTGCAATAGAAGTTAGGGAAGAAATGCGTTTCATACTCAACCGCATCCTTGATCGCATCAATACCATTACTCATCCAAACCTCCATCCATAACCTTATGCAAGCATGGAAGGAATCTCTACTACTATTTTTCACTTTTAGTTTTATATTTTTTTTGTCATTTTCAAGAACAAGTCTTGTTCTTATTTTTACATGCTTGTAAGTGGCTTAACTACCACTACAATTTGTCGTTTTATTACAAGGCCTTGTTTACATACCTTGGCTCCTATCTTGATTCTCGACAACCACAAGATCATTTAAGCATGTTACTAACTCTTTTTGTAGGATTTTTTTTCTTCTCTTGGCGCCTCAAACTAGGGGAGCTACCGTCGGGGGAGTAAGAAATCGTGAGACTCTTATTTCCTCCAGGGTAAACTTTTGTTTCGACAAAAGGGGAGAAGAAGTAAAACTTAGGAGCTTTCAAAACTTACATCTATTCTTAAGTTTTACTCATCATAACATTATATTTTGTCATCAACAAAATGGGAGATTGTTAATACAAATAAACCGTAAAACGTTTATTAATATTTTGCGATCTCTTTGTGTTTTGTTGATAACATATATAATGTTGTCTTAAGTATAATTATAAGGACACATGTTATTTTTGTAAAGCATTTACATATAATCTTTTAAATACAAAAATGTAGTAACTAAAGCATTTGTTGTAATAGTTAATTAGGATGGGTAAACATCACAACCCATGGATCTTAACCCATACCCAAAGAGACTTGATACAATGTATACTTAGATACATTGAATCTAGATATAACCCATGGACCAACCCATGACCCATAACCAAAAAACCCATGGGCAAAGAGGAGCGTTCCACGGATCCCTAGCTTTGTGCTAGCCGGATCCCAAGTGGAAGAAATCCGTGGGATCCGTGGGATCCGTGGGAACAGTGAGGAAATTTTCCTATAAATAGAGAGCCATTTCTTCATTCTAACTCACTCCTCTTCTTACTAAATCTCATATACACTCTCATTCTCTTCTAACATATAGATCACTTGATCTAGAGAGTTGTTCTTCTTTCTTTCTATTTGTGATCCTCATATAGGTCCTTCTCTAAGGCGAGATCACGAGCATTCTACAAGTCATCCAAGCAAGGGGTCCTTGATTGATTTGTCACTCCGCAAGATTTCTGTAGCAAAGATCTTGTATTTGATATTTCACATATTTGTTGTGTAATAGTTGTGTTGGTTTGGTCCACCGTACTACGGACTCGGTATCTAGCTTTGTACCGACAAAGTGTAAGCAACGTTGTGAAGGCTTCTCCGCCAAGTGAAGGAGTTTGTTGACATAGTGCTTGAACTCGAGTAGGTGACTCGGGGAGTGGAGTAGGGCAAGGAAGGTGTCCTTGTAGCCGAACCACTATAAATCGGTTGTGTCATTTCTATCCCTTACCTTTATTTATTTGCTTGCATTATCATTAGATCTATACGTTCTCAACATCCATACGATTTCACATAATATCGAATCTAAAGTTTTTGAAATCAACTTAAAATCGGCAAAACTATTCAACCCCCCTTCTAGTTTTCCACAAAACGAGTCCACCATAAGTAAACATGAATTACATTGCTCAGAACTTATGAGCTACCATTACTATGAGTTTGAGTATTTTATCTCATTCTTTTCAAACATGATCACACTAAAAACATTAACGTTAAGTGCTCTGAATTTATGAGCTGCCATTACCTTAAGTTCAATTTCATTATCTCATTTTTCACACACGATCACATAAACTAACACTACTGTTAACCAAACTTGATGACAAACGTTCAAACTATCAACAAAAACGTAACAAAGGTTTCAATGACACCACAATATTGCATTACGCATAAATAATCTAACACAAATATTGCATCATGAAGAAACTTATACCTTCTTCGATAAACACAGACAACCCAAAATCCGTTGCTTTCAGCATCGAATTCTCATCCGTGCTAGACAACAAGAAATTCTCAGGCTTAAGATCCCTATGCATCACAAATAAATCAGTAACAATTAATATCAAAACCACCACCATCTCCAATTAGTATTCCGGCGACCACCTTCTTCTCCGACGAGTATTCCGGCAACAACCATCTTCTCCGACAAAAAAAACGATTGACACATAATATACTGGTATAGAAGTTTGCGAAACAACAACGGAAACGATACCGTTTCTGCGTTCATGATTCGAACAAGAAAAAGAAAAGAGTGGTGCTTGTTGCTTCGGTTTCCCCCCGCATAAAGGGTGGTGTTTGTTCACGGTTTATAAGCTAATCAATTAAAGGATCACCATTTGTTTGTGAGATACAAGTTATAACATAAATAAATCAAGATTTAGATCCAGTAAAGGATTGCTTTGTTGAGAGATATGTGATTGTGAGATACGATTTTTTTTTTCTTTGGGGGGCGGCGGTTATAGGTTTTTAGGGGATAGAGGAGAGTGTAATGCTAAATAAAATGGTTCCTCCACTTTTCCAGGGGTGAGTAAGAAATGACTAAATTACCCTTCAAGATTTACAAAGTTTTCATAATCTTTATTTTAATTATTAAATTATGATTGGTCAATGGGAGTTCTCGCAGTTCTCGCACTTAATAGGGTTCTCAAAATAAAGATACATTTTATATATATATCTTATGTTATTTGTTAAATGATATCGTAAATCGAGTTTTTGGTATGTGGGTTAGCATGTTTGCTCAATATGGGGATGGCGTAACAAGATTTTTTTTTTAGTCCATAGTTTGAAGGCGAAAAAGCTTGTGTAAAATGTCACACTATCATCAATCCAAGCAACTTACTAATAATTGTGCTAGACCCTTTCATCAATCCTATATTTGTTATTGATGCCATACAAGTGTGTTTAAGATAAAAGAAGCTTTGAATCATTTGTAAAGATAACTTGGGCTAATCATAAAAGCAAAAAATAAATATTAGAAAACCTTCTTACGTTGATCAGGTGAAAATAATTTATAAATGAGAAGGAGATTAGCTTATTTATACTAAAAGTTCTCTCATTGTAATCTTCTAGATTGGTACAATCGTAGAAATGTTCATGGCATACTTATAAAATAATCTAGAAAACTCTTTAAATATATCTCTAACTAGCTAAAAGACCCGTGAAATTCACGGGTATTTTAAAGAATCGTAAACAAAAACAAATTATAAATAATGTTTATAAGTTATATAACAAATTGGAAGAACAATACAAGTGAGTAGGCATGTTTGTAAATGAAACCTAAGAACAATACAACAAATTGTCTTATAATTCAAAATGAACATAAAGTAAGAAAAACATATGGTAGTGTCTGAAGTTTTCTACGTTGACAACTACATGTATACACTCATAAGAATCAAATGAGTGGGGAGATGAATGTAATTGAGCAATTGTTAAAGTTTTGCTTACTATTTTAAGTAGTTTGAACTTTAAATATGCAATCTCAAACAGCCTTTAAGAATACATTAGCAAGGTATAAGATAGACTGTTTTAAAAACGGGCGGCATATTTAATTTACTTGCCCTTATTTTTCTTGCTATATAAACACCATCCAAATTATCCCTTTACTTGTCGCTTCCCGTTTTGTTCGAAGTCACCAAATCTCCTACGGTCCCACCAATATTTCAGCCTTTGTAAGAACCTGTCAAAGTGACCTATTAATCATGACAAATACGCATCATCAATCTAAATTACATAACACATTAGTCAGTGGCTTAAGAACTAAAATCAAGTGAGAGTGTTTTGGGAGTGCTTACCCTAACTATTTATCTTACATCATATAATTAGTGCCCTAAGTATGATTTTTTCAATTAAAAAAAATTTAGTAACTGTAGGTCCTTAAATAGAAGGTTGGATGCAACTAAAATATAGTTTGGACGAATATTTATGTACTAAACCCATTTGTCCATCCCTTTATTACCTAAATCATGTTTGATCCATTTAACCATTTGAAGAAAACATTATCAAGCTATTATTGGAATGAATCTTCAACACATTGGAATGATCAAGCTATTAATTAAATGTGGAGTAAGTTCAGGTTTGACTGAATCTTCAACACAATTGTCACAATCCAGTTTTTACCCATTTAGATATAAATGGGTTGATATTGCCACCTAGGTTCCAAATTAAAAACAAAATGAAAGTCCAACAGCAGTTTGCCAGAGTTCAAAAGTACTGTCAAGTGTCAACCGAGAGGGAATACAACTTGAATGACGATCACAGATGAAAATTTAAAAAATATTAAACAAAATAATAATAAAAAATGAATTTAAAGCCATATAATATTAGCATTTCAGTCCATGCTATTAGCTACTACAGATTAAGTGCATGTTTATATGGTTTATAGTGTAATGTTTTTAAAACTTTGTTATATGTCTTGTGGATAGATTTCCAGCCACATACTTCATACTTGTACAACTTGTAACATATATAATGCATATAGTATTGTGTCTCGCATGTTAGAAATGTCACTTGTACTCCTGATTCAACACCCGAGTTACCTGAGCGAGAAGGATAAAATGGGATTGCATAATGGTGTTGATGTTGATGTTTGAAGTCTACTTATGAATATAATTGTTCACCCTATTTCATCTGTTCTCATTTTTTTTCTAGTTCAGTTGTGACTTTAATTACAAATATAAACTCCAACCCGATTCAACCCGTATTAGGCCAACGGACTACCTATAATTTAACTTATTAACATCATTTTTAAGAACCATTATGTGTCATGATGGTAATGAGGAATGGGAAGTCTATCATCCTAAACCAATAAGCAAAACTATTATGGATCATAATGGACATAGTGGTTGGTTCGCAGGTTGGGGTTGAGGTTTTGTAAAAAAAACTTATTTAACTTGACGTTTTTTTAAGTTACCATAATAATTTGGCGATGGATCACATGTCAATTTTTGCTTAAAGACAAATGAATACGCCATTACATAATGGACATAATACTTTGAAGTTTACGTTTCGAATAACATATATGGGCTACATGTAGTGGAACCAGGAAATATAAAGATTTGAAAGATGAAACAATTACCACTTTAATGAATACAAAAATGGCAGACTACCTTAAGATCATAGTTAATAGTGCCTCAGGGCCATTCAAAATCATTCTTATCAATCACCACCTTCAACAGCTACACTAAGAAGGACACTGTGTCTACAATTACATGATATGGCATCTTTTATTGGTAGGAGGTCTGTGCACATCTTGTGCTTCTACATGAACGTGGGTATCCAGCTCACTACATACAGAACCACCTTTTTTGTTACTCACATTCAACGGACTTTTTCAAGAGACAACTTTTCACTATAGTTGTGCATCAGTCATGTCAAGTAACGAAAAAAGGATAACTAACAATAACAACAAAGTTTACATGTTTTGACTTGGTACTAACCCCACACATTTCGACCGTCTTTAGTCCATAAATTAGCCATTTGACTGGAGCATGGTAGTTTGGCCATTAATCCTTTCTTTTCCTCTTCAAAATCCTTGAGCTTCCACACAAAGTAATTTTTGAGCATAATTAAGCATATAACAGGTGGGTTCCCCTTAACAATCCATTATACTGAAATTTTCACTGTCTTAGCCGCTACGACTAATACGGTGTCTAAAACATTTACTTCAAGGGTATGCAATTATCACAAGGCATTTAAACACAATAACCAAATAAGCACCATTCATCTCTTGTTGCTATATAAGCACCAACTCTTAAGCAAAGTGATTGAAGCTTGTATAGCTTGACAAAATGTTTTCTTAAGTCTGCCTCTAGTGTAAAAAATTGCTAGTTCATCATCAGCCTTCTCCAAACTTGTTTATCTCACAACAAACATTATGGCTTCAAGCCACTTTAATAAAGAAGCTTGTAGAATAGCAATAGATATAACTATATACACTGGAAACAAACTAAAACCACAAAAACCTCTTTTGTATTCACTATGGAAAACATAAATTTGATAAAATTTACACATTTATAAATATCTATTTAGACATCACATGATAAGATATCTAAGTAAAAAGGCCAATGTTAAAGAGTAAAGTTGTGTTTGGAATATTATGAAGTCAGCTCTTTAAAACTTGTATACTTCTGGTGTCCTATTTCTTGTTTATCCACATTGATATCTTTATTTTCTTTAAGATAGTTAAAGTATCAATCTCAGAGAATGGATTGAACAGCTAGACCTTGCATCAATCAATTTAATTACATGTGATAGTTATTCGTTGATCTTTAGCTTTAAAAACTTTTTTATTTGTTGATCTTTAGCTTTAAAAACTTTTTAGATCCACTGTGCTTGTTGCTTGACTGCATACATTTCTAAGACGAAGATTTTTTACTGCATAAAAGCATTAGTTTGACAAAACAAAATCGATTAATATCAAAATTGTAACCTTGAAAAAAATTGCAATCTTGAAAATGGTTCAAAATTGCAACCTTAAAAAAAAACCATAGGCAGAAAAATACCTCGTTAGGATCAGCAGCGGTTCCAGCAATGACAACATCTAAATAGCATCATTGTTTTCAGTCCTAGAATCTCGAACGGAAAAAAGTCAAACCTGCTATATATGAATCAATTGTCTCTTACTAATCAATGTATCGAAATTTCAGTCCAAGATCATTTCAATGAATGATTAAGTTATTTTCTTACCATCATTCTTAGACATGTTACTCAAAACTTGTATATCTTTACTACTGATCTGCCATAACCATCACCATAATAGTATAAAAAATGAAATACCAAAAAAAAATCTTAATATTAATAAAAATTAAAACGCATATATTCGGAACCCCAATGCTAACAATGTGATTTCTCCACCTTCCGATATCGATCCATCTCTCAAAAGAAAATTATAAAATAAACTTTTTTAGGATCCAACATGAAGTAATCTTCATTGATTAAAAAAACTGAGATGCAAATACACTCTCGTATATTTAGAGGCAACTGACCTTATTTAGACTCGCTAATGCAGTTGAAAACTCTTATCGAAGAGCTAAAATAAATGGAGCTAACATTGGGGATGCGATTCAAATGCCTGTTATAAAGTTGGACCTAAATTGTAACACCCCAACCCGACAAGGGTAGAAGTGTCACATTCTGGTGTCATATCAGAACATACAAATAAAATATTTACAAACGGAAACCTTCAAAATGAGGTATCAAATCATAAAAACGAGGAAAATACAATATCCAAAATGAAATGAAATATCAAAACAAAAGCTCTTCAAAGTATGTCCAAATAATAAGGTAACTAGGGTTGGTCCACTCAGATAATCCAACTCTCAGCCCATCAAGCCCATCTTGAAACCTAAAACCCGCCGAGGAAAAGAAATGCGGTGAGCTTAAAAAGCCAGGTGAGCGGATATAACAAAACGAAAGCTAAACCAAAGCATAAATACGAAAAGAAACAAAGGAACAATAGCAAGGTTGCAACGGAAAGGAAACAATGAGTCAATGAGGATCCTGCATAACACAATTATACAGATATCCAGAAAGAACAGATAACAAACAGAACGAAGCAAAGCAATGCAACAATGACATATAAATAAGCACATACAACAGGCATACAAGAAATCAGGAAATCAGACAACACATAAGCCAAACAGAAATCTAAAAGCTAGCGGAAGCAAGTAATTAGAAAGAGAGCTTGGCAATCACACAAGTCAAGTAACCCACAATTAATTACATACAATATCATAACAGGACTATAAACATGGCAGATCAACAATAAGCGGGAAAAGATACTAACAGATATTCATAGACCACGAGGTTAAACAAAACAGAGTTTACATGATAAGCCGTCAAAACAATCATTTATACACTAACATGGACCAGACGAATCAAAGAGTCACATAACAGTATGGTAAACCGTTTGTCGATTATTAGCATGTCAATAGATGAATCGAGACAATCACATATTAATCATATCGTAGCGAGGTAAACAAGAGTCACATAAGACATGCAAATAGCACAATCAAATTCAATAATCATATAATAACCCGATGCGTGAATGGAATGGTAGTAGAATGAGTCACATAAGGTCTTGAGTAACGGTCAATCAATACGTAATATAGTGCGATGGGTATCTGAAGGTACAATATGGGTATATCGATAGTGTAAGGTCCGCCGAAATCCATCCCGAGCCAACAAAACAAATCAATATCAATAGTGGCAATAGTCGCCATTAGTATCCAATAGTAGCCATTGTATTCGGAGGGTGACCTCGAATACCAAACCAATAGGAGGAGACCTCGGTAACCAATGGAGTAGCTAGCTCTAGGCGTGAAGGCGCGTATTGCACACGACATCATTCACCGAGCATGATCCTAACATATCGATATATGAACAAATCTAGGATGCATCCATACGCCCCTGCAGACAGATAGTGGCCATACAATATATCGAGCTCATAATCAGATAACAGAAAGGGACGGTGTGTAACATCACTCGTACACACTAGAGTCATGCAATTGGTGCATCAATGACACGGACATGGAACCCCCATACCTAGTGATAGCTCGGGTCTCAAACTGACAGGTCAAGGCAAAAGGTCCAAGTGTAGCAATATATAAGTCATCATAATCAAAGGTTCAATATCAAAGTTCACAATTCAGAGGTTCATAGCAATGGTTCAATATCAAAGTTCAATAGCAAAGGTTCAATATCAGAGAGTCAATAGCAAAGGAATCATAGCAATGAATATCATGAGCGAACAAAGTAAAGGATCAGAAAGTCATGAGAAACCCCTACTGAAAAGGGATAGAATATCTGTACCTTAGCAATGAAAGCGAATGTAAAAGTAAGCACGAAGAAATATCGTGACGCCTTCTTCAACGAATCTACACGAATTACGGTTCGTATAATACTTATTAGTTCATTTAAGTCATAACAGATTTATTGCTTATATAAATTGTATTAATATTTTTAGAGTTATTAAGTGTATTCTCATTTTTAGTAATTGACGGAATTAAAATACTCTAGGGTAATAATCATTAATTAGCCAAACTTAAGGGTTACAAATGATAAATGGCGAAATTAAATGTTTAATATGACAAATATCCTATTTTAAAGCTTTATTAGATAATACTTAAAAGTATAGGGTTCGCATGGTAATTAACTCAAAGTTTGAGGTTTACATGGTCATTATTTCAAAGTAAAGGGTTTATAATGTAATTAGATTAAATGTTTATCTTTTTTTTCTCCTTTGCCATGCACGTTAGAAAAATAAAAATAAAAATATGTTTATAACAATTTCATGTGCAAAATTTGTCTAACATCGAGCTTGCTCGCGGTCTTTAATATTCAAATCCACGACTAAGTAACCGTGCCAAAGGGATGACTCCCGACTCACCTTCCCGACACACTTTCAAACATACAAAACGGTTTACCCATTTTCCCCGCGATGGCCCTTAAACATAGCCCTTCACATATAAAAAATATACATCAAACACCCTCGTTAAATACATGTCGGGTTTCCAGATTTAGTAGCCACGTTTAATGTGTATTAAGATGGTCCAATTAGGCTTACCAAAATCAGATTTGTGTTTAGTATATATGGTCGATAAAGACAAAAACCATTAGTCAATTAAGCATGTTATTCTTATGATTCATGTAGCCTTATTCATGGTGATAAAATATTACGGAAAGAAATCAAACTAACCATATTAGATTAGCATATACAAGACTAGGTTTTAGTGCTTTATATTCAGTTCATGTAAGTATATGTGTACTACGAATAGGACAAGAAAACAAGGGAATCGTGTGATACCTCTGCTGTTACGAACAAAGAAGAGAACAAGAACAAATCACGAATCCATCTCACAATTTCATATAACAACAACACCCTAATAATAACGAACAATGCCTCAGCAACCCAATTCGAACCTTGGTCTTGAAAGAGCGAAAATGTTAAAACTTGTATGTGTTTGGTTCGTATGAAAAGAATAGGACAATATGAGGTCCGAAAATTTAAGGTTAAAAAAAAAGGAGCGTGTTTAATAATTTTGGCAACTCAATAATATAGTATCAATCACAAGAGTGATTTTCGGTTTCTTATTAATAGCTACACTTTATGGTAAAGTAAAACATTTGAATTTCATGCATATGTGAAAGATGTTAAAAAAAACGTGTAGGAGTTGAGGAGTATTTTGAAAAGGTTACATTAATATAGTAAAATTTTATTAATAGTTTAGTAGGTGGTAGGTTTATTATTAATAGTGTGATTATTCATAACATATAGTTTAGGTTCTTGATTAGTCATATTTATAACTTAGGAAAAATTTAAAATTAAAAGTAAAATTAGGAATTCAGAATTTAGGGTTTTACATAAACCTGTAACAAAAAAAAAATGTTTGAAATTAGAAACATACTCCATTGCCAAAAAATATTATGCTAATTTTTTTAATTAGATCTGTATAATAGTTTTGAATGTTTAGAAAAACAAATGGAAAGGATTACAGCAGATTGACGTTACAAAATGAGAGAAATGATTTGAAAAGGGGGAAAACAATCGTACTGAAGAAGCTTTGTAAGTTGAGTAGTACCTTCCAAAAATATCGATGCTCTATCTTTCGAGACACATCAGCGCATTTAATAAGGGCTGCTTCAGATGATTTGTACAAAACTCTCTTTTATTAGATAGTATAGATTTGTTTACATGATACAACAACAACAACAATACACAAAATGCTAGAAACGAAATAGGAGACCAATAGAATATAAAGAGATCGTAAGCAAATTTTGGCACGAAGCATTTAATATTTACTGTTCTTGATAACAAAAAAGCTTATTTGGCAACAACACTTAAAACAGACGGTAAACTCCACACTACTTTTTTAACGCAACTAAAACAATTTAGAATTCAGTCATAACTTTTACTTTATTTTACACTATAAAAATTAGAAAAATAATTACGTATTTCGTTGTAGTTTACCAAAAATCACACTCATCGTCCTTGTTCGATTTTAATTACACCGGTGATACTTAATTTTCAAACTAGTTGTATCAATGATTTTTGTTTTGAAAAATAAGGACCAGTTGTATAATAATCTATAGTTTTTTACACAAGTACATTGATAGTTCTTATTTTTTAAAACAAAAACTATCAATGCAAATAGTTTAAAAATTAAATACTATTTAAGTAATTAAAATAAAAATAAAACGAAACATGTAAATTTTTCTAAAATGTAACTACAACTAATTTACCAATCATGTTTATCTATTTTATGTATAATTAAAAACTCATTTTTTTTTCTTGAAAGTGAAAACTGAATCTACATAAGGAACAAACTAATACACGGCTCAAAATTTAGTTATCTACCTATTAGCGGAAGCTAATCAATCATTATACTCTCGGAAAGTATTCAATCATATAATGTACACGGCCCGAAAACTTATGCCTATTATAAAATATGGTGGTCTAGTATAGGGGTGTCATTCGGGTCGGGTTGGTCGGGTTCGGGTCAATTCGGGTCGGGTCAAGGCTAAAAATAATTTACCCAAACCCGACCCTATTTGAACTTGAGTTAGCCGGGTTCAAGTCAATTCGGGTCAGGTCAACTCGGATCGGGTCAATTCGGGTTCGGGTCAACCCGAATATAAGTTAAATAGTGACAAAATTGCCTATTTGTTCTAATTTATATAGAAAATTTCTAAAATAAATATATAAAAAAGTAAAAAAAATCCTTATTCGGGTCAAACGGGTTGACCCGAACCCGACTTAACCCAAAAAACTCAACCCGATACCCGACCCTATTTAGTATTCGGGTTACTCGGGTCAACCCGAATAACCCGGATTCAATTTCTAACCCGACCCGAATATGCTTAGTCGGGTTCGGGTTCGGGTTCGGGTCCGGGTCTTTTTGACACCCCTAGTCTAGTATAACAAAAGTGTAAAGACTGAAACCGTACTTCCCATCATTTCAACAAAAATAGTTACACTCTATCCAAACTAACTACCACCAACCAACCACCACAAAATGCTCCTATCAATCACACACCACCACCACAATCTCCGTCACCAATTCAATCCAAAATCACCATCATCAACAGCCGTACACTGCAGTATCCGTACAGTAAGTATCAGTAACAAAAACAATAACGGTGAAAGAGATGATGACGTGGTGACGGTGAGTTCGGCGGCGGCGGTGGCGGCAGCGATAAGGAAGGCGTCGTCGAGTTCTCCGGTGGAGTTTGTGGAGAGGATTGAGGAGGAGAAGATGGATAAGTTGCCCAGCTGTGATTTTCAGACACTTTGTGTTGAGCAGTTGGATTTGTTTCGGAGGATCGTTCATCCCGATGCGAGTTTATAGGAGATTACTCTCAGCCGTTCAAATGGAATTATGAGGATTAATCGGCCCATTAATCACCTCATAACTATCCCCATTATAGCCGTTAGTGGTTACATGACCAATTAAACGTGGTCATTAAGCATTTGTAACTGCCATTTAACAGTACTTTAACACTAGCAGTACTTTCATACCTCTAGCAGTACTTTCATAGCACTTCAGTGGAAACACTGCCTATCAGTGGAAACCACAAGCAGTACTTTCTACTAGTACTACCAATCCAAACCACTATAAGAGTCAGGGTGTTCATGGACCTTATGGGTGTACACTCCGTACCTCCTAACCCATTACAAGGTGTGAACTAATCCCACAAGTGCACTAATGTTTCCAACACCAATGGGGAGAAATTTTTTCATCGTCCGGTTGGTAGAATGGTAGGTACTCAGATGGACGTCTAGTCATCGACTTTATAGGTATCCAACTCCTTGACATGCATCATATGCATGTTTCAACATCATTGTAAGTTTTTTTTTTTTTTTTTTTTTTTAGGTAAAGGGGATTACGCCGGTAAAATATCATTGCAAGTTTTTAAATAGCCTCACATGTGTTACTGAGTGTTAGATTTCTACAAGTGACTCAGATGTTGATATAAATGCGGAGTAACTAATAAAATCATGATGTTAACAGCACAAAGTCTGGAATTACGCTACCTTATTGCATACCTTGATGCTTTGGGTTCAAATTTCACTCAAGGAGCCAACTTTGCCACAGGTGGTTCAACCATTTGACCCCAAAATACGAGTCGCCATCAAAGTGGTTTGAGCCCCATTTCCTTAATTAAATGTTCGGTCATATCAGTTCAATGGTGTTGATTTTGTGAAGTGAAACTTTGCAATGTGGTGTGCAGTCAACATTGTCACCTTCAAGACTTTAGTGACCATAGTTGAAAGTTGTGGTGTCCAAAGTCTCACGTAAAATGTCTTTTTTCTTTTATGCCACCAAAATTCAATATTTTTATGCTTTATTGAGCTTGATGGTTTTCACTTTTAAAATGGTAGATTTTGGATCTTTTAGACCGACTACTATGGTCATCAAACCCATACGTACATCTATAAAAGAAATTGAAAGTTTTATAAGAGTTTTTAAAAACTAAGTTTCAAATTAAGGATTTGAGAAAGTTGAAATACTTTCTAGGAATTGAAATAATTGAAACTAAAAAAGGTTTATGCTTGTCTCTAAGAAAGTATTGTTTAGATCTTTTGTTTGAGTTTGGGTTACTTGCTTGAAAACCATCTGCTATTCCTTTTGAATAAAATTTAACCGTTACTTATAAACCTACTGATAAAGATTATATTCTTGATAATATAGCTGAGTATCAAATGTTAATTGGTAAACTGATTTACTTGATACACACTAGGCCAAACATATCTTATGCACTATAGTATTTGAATCAATTTATGCATTCCCGTTTAAGGTCTCATTTAAAGATTGCTTTAAAGGTGTTGAGGTATTTAAAAGTCTCTCCAGGTATGGGTCTGCATATTGTTAAAAGTTCTGTTAATTCTTTAGAGACATTTGTAGATACTGATTGGGTAAAGTGTGTGGTCACTAGAAAATCTGTTACTCGTTTTTGCATTAGTCTAAATGGTTATATGGTTTTATAGAAAAGCAAAAAGCAAAATACCCTCCCAAAGTCTTCTGCAAAAGTTGAGATTAGAGCTTTAGCTTCTGTAACTTCTGAGATTGTTTGGATCCTTAAAATTTTGAAGGATCTGAACTGGGAACATTTTATTCCTGTCAATTTTTTTTTGTGATAGTCAAGCAGCAATTAAGATTACTGATCCAATCAAAGACGGCGAAGCGCCTCTAATCTAAAGGCCAAAGAGTGCTCTTTGCGCTACTAATCAATTTTTTTATGAATGAACTAAGCATTTAGAAATAGATCTTCATTTTGTAAGAGATAGAAGTTTAACTGGTATTATTGAAACTATTAAGATTGGTAGAACAGATCAAGCTGACATTTTCACAAACGGTCTTGATGTGGGTGTGTCATCTGGGCAAAAAATTGGTTCTCACTTTCAGACCTCGATGTTGTGCGCATAAGGCCAGACATCGGTTCATGCCTGAAATAGGCAGCTATCCATTTGAATCGCATTTGAAACATATCCGAAAGCCATTTGTGTTCACTGAGTCCAAAGTCTTTCACTATATCGGTCCATTGTTTGTCAAAGACCTCGGGATCAATCTGGTATGTCCATACAATGTCACACAAACGCCTTTTAAAGTCTGTGTTGCTGCATAAAGTTGGGCCGACCTAAAAACATATATCATGAAGCAAACAAAAAGTGTTGTCAAAAATGGAAGTGGTATGTATGTGAGGTAATATGTACCAAAATACACAACACACCGAGATGGATTTTTGAATGCACTGAACAAAACACCCCTGTAGTTAGCACGTCACGTGTAACTATGTATCTAGGATGCCATTTTGAAGTATTTAACTATAGCAGCAATGTATGTGTAATTTATCAGGAAAAAATGCTACGATAATGCGATTTTGAAGTAGTTAACTATATCAGCAAAGAAACACTATATAGGGAGTACCATGTACCTGATATATAAGGAGTTATATAACCTGTATTGTGGTATGTATCGATGCAAATATAATATATGGACTTGAGGATGATACACATAACAAACTTGTAAAACAAACATTCAAATGGAGGTGATCCGGAATGGGTAAAGATAAAAAAAAAATGATATGAGCAACAAGATCAAAATGGACAGTTTGGTATATCAGCAAAAACCATATGATCAGAATACAAGCATTAAAACTGGTTTCAACTTAAATGAGTAAAAAATGATATGAGCAACAAGATCAAAATGGACAGTTTGGTATATGCCACATACAAAGACGGTGGCGGGTATCCGGGAATATCTTTTCTATCGCTATTTTCATCGACTGATCTTGATCAGTGACAACAACCTTGGGAACTTGAATGAATATCTTTTTAAATTTCTTCAACAACCATGTGTATTTTTTTGCATGTTCGCTCGATAACAAAGCAACAGCAAAAATGACGCATCTGTTGTGGTTATCAATGCCGGTAAAAGGTACAAGGACCATATTGTACCTAAAAAAATAGAACATTGTTGATCAGTAGTTGTGATAAAAGAAACTACATTAGTATAGGTATAGGCGATAACAAAGCCGATTAAAAAATCCTTTATATGATATGAAGTAGTTATGCAAAACAACCATGAAAAGCAGTACCGTGGTATAAAGTGGACCAAAAACAAGTGCTAAAGAAACTATATGAGTATAGGGGATAACAAAGAATGAATAAAAACCCGGTTTGTTGCTATGAAATAGTGGTCCCAAACACAACTGAAAACCAATAACCTATGTAGTAGTGTATCTGTGAATGATCAAAACAGCAATATAACCAACCCCACATAACTAGATACACACGGCTATAAACTTTATGTGGTGTGTATCTGTGTGTCACAAACATCCCTGAAAACCAGTTAACATATTTAGATGTGTATCTTCTTATAAAGGAACAGAATTTAGCAATATAACCAACTGTAAAGATGGTACATGAGTGTAGCGTATAAGAATATAAGGTCATCACACTCCCCGCCGAATAGGTAGTGTATAAGTAAGAGTATAAGGTCATCACACGACCCGCCAGATACATATAGGTACATGGTACATGAGTGTAGTCTATAAGTAATACTATAAGTAAAACAGCAATATAACCAACTGTAAAGGACCAAAACACACGCTATAAATTTTATGTGGTGTGTATTTGTGTGTCCAATTTTGAAACCAGTAACCTATGTAGTTGAAACCAGTAAGACTATAGGTACAAACTTACAAACAAAAAACAAGTAACTTGTGTAGTTAAAAGAGGTTGTAGATGTGTATCATCTTTGACTCATAGCCTAGGCTGTTTTTCCCGTATACCCATGGCACACTTATAAGTGGAAAGTACGGTGTGTATCTGGGTGTCTAACCGTTGAAAGAAGTTAATTGATCGCAGCAAATACATAACCAATGCTTTAATACCTAATAGTACAGATATTAAAAAACAAAATTCAATAAATTTAGATGAATTAGAAACAGAGCCATTGTACCTGTTTGAACGAAAAGTGGCATCAAATGACACCACATCACCAAAGGCAGCGTAATTACGTTTGGCTTGCTCATCGACCCAAAATAGCCCAACCAGTTCTTTAATTTTTTATATCTTGTTTGTATTCAATGGAATAATCTTCGAAATATTCCGCCCGACTCAACAACTTGTCAACGACCATTTGAGCATCACGATTACCAATAAATTCATTCAACCCACGCATGTAATTCTTGCAATCAACATTTGTTGCGCCTATATTTTCAAAACCACCATACACTTCTTTCATCACTTTCCAAGATCTAACGGGGCCAATGTTGACATTAGAAAGTTATTTTAACAATTGCTGCTTAGAGAAAGTCAGACGACGGGATGCCCTAAGATACTTGATATCGTCTTCATATACCAAACTATGGTTGTGTTTGTAACACCCCGACCCGACAAGGGTAAAGATATCACAATACGGTTTCATATCAGAACTTTAAATACTATTCAATAGCGGAAGCTTTTACAAAATATTCAAAAGAAAACATAAATAGCTAAACTTCCAAAATAAATCTAAGATCTCTATGGTAAAGTCTTGCTCTCAGCTCTACTCTCAAACCCAGATCAGCTATCCCATGAGCTTATCTTGAACACTTAATACCGCCGGAGAAAAGAAAAGTCTGGTGAGCTTACAAAGCCAGTGAGCGAATATAACGAAACAAAAGCAAAACAAATATCGAATAACAAAATAAAATGAAATAAAGGCAAAGGATCTTTCCGGATTCTGGAAGCACAAATATCTGAAATCAAACAACCACATAACAGTTAAACCATTTACTTATAAACCAAACGAAGAGTCGATGACTAACAAAGCAGCTACCAACAAATAAACATGGCATTCAAAAAATTAATTAACCTTCACTTAACACATTTAAAACATTAAAGCAACAATGAAATAGCGATCAAAACATGGCGGTCTCACAAACAAATAGAAACATAGTAGACAAACTATAACTAAATAAGCAAAAGACATAGCATAGCAATTATCAAGTTAACAGACCAGGCATCATAAATTGAATCATTTCCCAGATCAAATATTAGCATAAGCAGAACTTAACATGGCAGGTCACATAGGCAATAAAACACTAATGTATAAACAAAGTTTCCCAAAATTAACTGAACAAATTATACATACGAAACTTATAGAATACTCACTTTCATACTAGCACATTCATCTCACAGATTAACGAATCCATAAAATGATAAACTAACATAATATCAGATGACAGCATGCGAATCATATTTTAACATATTAATCATATCTTAGCATAGCAGACGGTAGTCACATAAACATACAAAAGCATAAACACATATAAGCATATAATAAGCCGAAGACATAATCATAAGCATCAACATACCAAATCATAATCAGAATACTTATCATACAAATAACAAATACAGATTTAGTTAACTACCTCGAGCCCAGAACATATCATATCCGAAACATCATACTTATACAGAAATAATCTCAGAAAATAATTTGGAGTAGCTAGCTCCCAGAAGTTGTGAAGACGCGTATTGCACACGACATCATTCACCAGACAAATCATATCGGATAATGATCGGATCTTGGATGCATCCATCGCCCCCACGACATATATATAGGTAATATAATACCAACCGAGCTCATAACAAATAACGAGATAAGGGACGTGGCGAACATCACTCTCGCCCTAGAGTCATATCAGAGGTGCATCACTGATACGGACATGGAACCCCCATGACTAGTTATTATTTGGCTCGGGTGTCAAACTAACTTAGGTCAAACAAATTTTCATAAATGACACAGATCATAATTCATTCATAAAGGTCACATATAACTTATCAGATAACATTATATCATAAGGTTCATATTCAGATATAACAACGTTCATCACTTACACATATCAAAGTCTTCCTAACATGAGGTTCAAATCAGATATCTCATAGTTCCATAAAGCATAAGTTCAGATAAGCAACAAATCACACAATCAGGAAAGGGTTCATAGCAATGGCATAGGGAATCCTAATAAGTAAAATAGGAAAGACTAACGAAAGAACATCATAAGGAACCTTTACTAAGAAGGTCAGAATATATGTATGATAACATAAGTGTCTTAAGGTAAGATGAATATCCGTACCTTAAAGCAATTGAGAGAAAAGTAACGAATGAGCGAATACGAAGATGTAACGTCGCGTCTCCTTCAACGAATCTACACGGATTATGATTTATTTAATACTTATTAGCATCATTAATATTATAACAGATTTATCGTATTAATACTTTTAGATTTATCAGAATATTCTCATCTTAGTGACAGACGAATTCTCAACATTTTAGGGTATTCCTCATTAATTCACCAACTTTCTATTTAGGTTCTAGGGTTTCCCCTACTCTTTAAATATTACTAAATACGCATTATATTCACATATTACTTCTTTTAATGATTTTCCAAAGTTAACCTAGAACGTAAATGATAACAAACCGAAATTAACTTAAACCCATGCGTGTCTCTACAAAAATCAACTTACACTTGTTGAACCCATAATTGCTCAGAATTTCAAATTACACCCTTGACATCTTTAAGTTCACAATCTCACCTTACTTTATCAGATTTTACACCTTTAACCCAAAGGTTTTATGATTTTCAAAACGTACCCAAATAAATTAAATACAACTCGAATAGCCCTTTAAATATCCAAAATTACATGTTTAACCCCCACACTTATTTTTATACGTTTAGTACCCTTATTTTACTGTTTACAAAAGTAACCCTTAAGTTTCATAATTTACAAAACCAACCCAAAACTTTTATTTAGAACCGAATAAGTATAATTCAAGTACAAACCCTAAACCTAGTTTTAACCAATCATTAGCTTATCATTACTACTTCATTAATTACCTTTAATGATTACAAGAAAACCCTAGTCCATGTAAAACCCTAATCGCACCTTTTAAATCTTCCTCTTTTCATGTTTAATCGACCCATAAAACTCAAAACAATTCATACAAGCTTCGAATTCACAAATATGTATTTTATTCAGGTCTTATAACATGTAACAATTTCTGGAAAAATCAATTCATGATCTCTAAAAATATTATAAGCTCATTCGTTAATTATATACGCTTTTAGGGTTTTAGATTCCAAATAATTTCATACGACATCTTAAACATGCATGGCCAATTTTTATGTGTTATATACGACTTATAGGACTGAAATCAACATTAGAAACATACCCTTGATAAACTTGAATCGTTGGAACAAAAGAAGCACAAAACCTCTATTCACGAAACCCTAACTGCTTCAAAACTAACCACGACTACAACAAAGAACTTAGGAACTTGATCACTATTTTTCCCACCTTCTTTACCTTCAATCTTCTCCAAGAAAAATGGTCTCAAGCTCGAAACTGGAAATCGATTTGTTGAGGGTTTTGGAGTCGGTTTAAGGTTAATCGGCAATAATGGATTTTATGGAACCGAATTTTATATATATACTTGATCTATTATTTTTATTATGGGCTTTATAATGCATTGGACTTAAATTAAATGGTCTCTTACTAATATAAATTTATATTGGGCTTTTACTAATTAATTTCTTTTATAAAACTCTTAAATATATTCGGCTAATTAATAAAATTACATAATTGATTTTATTAAATTATAATCTATAAAAATTAACTTTACAAAGTCATTCAAGATTTATTTTGAATCATATGTGATTTTCTTATAAGTTTTCTGAATTTACGTAGCTCATTTGGTATTTTGTTTATTTAATTATTCTTACTTTTGATCATAAGGGTACTTTGGTCTTTTGTGAATTTTAGAAATTCGGTATTACAATTTCTTCCCCTCTAAAAAGAAATTTCGTCCTCGAAATTGAACAAGACGGAATAGTACGGCGACCAATGTGGATTTCGAAACTTCATGGAATATATGACGAATGCTAATCGTATACTTATTAAAGTATTAGCAGTAAAAGATGAGATAAGGAAATTCAAAAACACGCTCTAACTTACACAGGTATCTAATGATAAAAACTATCATATGCATAGGTGGAACGAATCCTAACGGTTACTAATCGCAAGAGTATATGGGAACATACAGATCTAAGGCAGGCATAACAATCTATAGGTTAACACAGATAGTAACAACTTCGGATCCCACTGGTACAAAACTTATATGCAACAGATACCGACGAAAATCTCACAATCAAATACAGAGTCTCAACCCAATATGAAAAGTACCAAATAACGGATACCAGGCAAGTATCCATACATCTATCACCCACAGGCATTTCCCAGACGTTGTATACTTTCAATAAGTTCAGATTATATGATCTCGGTATTATCACGTTGATCAGGCGTCATAATACTTGCATCACATAACAAGTTCTTATTATCACTATACTTGGTCTCGGGTCATGACACAACACATAGCGAATATCATAGCAAAACAAACCATATAGAGATAATATACAGATAACAAATAATCCTACTACAACAAAGCCAAAACCACATGAGTATACCATCATAATGGTCATACCTAATCAAACAATAATAAAACAACATCATATAGAAAATAAATAGCGATTTAAACCGATGAGGACTAATGGAAACTCAACGAATCTATCAGAAAGAAAACAACGAACAGGAACTATATTATCAAATTTTGTTTATTCCATTAATCAAACAAATTTTCAAAATCGTCAAAAGATGTACTCCCAAAATAAAATTCAATAACCTAAGATTCAATCGTCGAATGAAACAAAAGGGACCTAACCCAAAATCAATGTCAAAACTTCTCATAACGATGGCAACTACTCAGGAATACAATTCCTATTCTTGTGTCGGATTGAACCTACTAGTAGCCGTAGACTCCGATTCCGACTCCACCTCGTACTCTTTCTCGGGTTCCTCTTCTTCCTCTTCCTCCTCGCTTATCCATCCGTTCTTGTTTCCTTCATGCTGTGGTAGTAAGCCACTAGTAAAACCACCTTTTCGCTTCCTCTCTTCCTCCTCCGACACACGATCCACAAAAGCATATAGACCGTGACTCTCAGCCTGTCCTACTTCTTCATCCTCAACGAACTTGGGACACCTATCATGATATGTAGTGGTGAAACCTTGGTTGTCCACAACCTTAGTTTCATAATCCTCTACCACTTTCCCGTCCACTTCCTTCAGGGTCAGCTTCTCCTCGATGGTGCATGGCCACATATAGGCCGGAACTCTTATCCTCTTATTAGTCCGTTTCACTTTACCATACCTCGTGCGACCTTAGCAATGATAACGCCCACTGCCGTCTTCTCCTTCGTTGCCTAGCCGGTCCTTGGTTACTCCTATCGATGAACTAGGCGACGGGAATAACCATCTAAAAGAAATACCAACTATCAGCAAAACTTAAATACGATAGGGTACGCAAAGAAGTACGCAGAAAGGAAAATCCTAAATCTACCCACTTCTCACAGGTCATAGCCTAAGCTCTAAGGGTCCTAAAACCTAGATCTCTGATACCATAAATTGTAACACCCCGACCCGACAAGGGTAAAGATATCACAATACGGTTTCATATCAGAACTTTAAATACTATTCAATAGCGGAAGCTTTTACAAAATATTCAAAAGAAAACATAAATAGCTAAACTTCCAAAATAAATCTAAGATCTCTATGGTAAAGTCTTGCTCTCAGCTCTACTCTCAAACCCAGATCAGCTATCCCATGAGCTTATCTTGAACACTTAATACCTGCCGCAGGAAAAGAAAAGTGCGGCTGAGCTTACAAAGCCCAGTGAACGAATATAACGAAACAAAAGCAAAACAAATATACGAATAACAAAATAAAATGAAATAAAGGCAAAGGATCTTTCCGGATTCTGCGGAAGCACAAATATACAGAAATCCAAACAACCACATAACAGTTAAACCATTTACTTATAAACCAAACGAAGAGTCTGATGACTAACAAAACAGCTACCAACAAATAAACATGGCATTCAAAGAAATTAATTAACCTTCACTTAACACATTTAAAACATTAAAGCAACAGTGAAATAGCGATCAAAACATGGCGCCTCACAAACAAATAGAAACATAGTAGACAAACTATAACTAAATAAGCAAAAGACATAGCATAGCAATTATCAAGTTAACGCACCGGGCATCATAAATTGAATCATTTCCCGGATCAAATATTAGCATAAGCGAGAACTTAACATGGCGGTCACATAGGCAATAAAACACTAATGTATAAACAAAGTTTCCCAAAATTAATCGAACAAATTATACATACGAAACTTATAGAATACTCACTTTCATACTAGCACATTCATCTCACAGATTAACGAATCCATAAAATGATAAACTAACATAATATCGATGACGACATGCGAATCATATTTTAACATATTAATCATATCTTAGCATAGCGAGACGGTAGTCACATAAACATACAAAAGCATAAACACATATAAGCATATAATAAGTCAAGACATAATCATAAGCATCAACATACCAAATCATAATCGAATACTTATCATACAAATAACAAATCTGATTTAGTTAACTACCTCGAGCCCGAACATATCATATCCGAAACATCATACTTATACGAAATAATCTCGAGAAAATAATTTGGAGTAGCTAGCTCCCGAAGTTGTGAAGACGCGTATTGCATACGACATCATTCACCGACAAATCATATCGGATAACGGATCGGATCTAGGATGCATCCATACGCCCACGAGACATATATATAGGTAATATAATACCAACCGAGCTCATAACAAATAACAGATAAGGGCGTGGCGAACATCACTCTCTCGCCTAGAGTCATATCGATGTGCATCATCGATACGGACATGGAACCCCATGACTAGTTATTATTTGGCTCGGGTGTCAAACTAACTTAGGTCAAACAAATTTTCATAAATGACACAGATCATAATTCATTCATAAAGGTCACATATAACTTATCAGATAACATTATATCATAAGGTTCATATTCAGATATAACAACGTTCATCACTTACACATATCAAAGTCTTCCTAACAGGAGGTTCAAATCAGATATCTCATAGTTCCATAAAGCATAAGTTCAGATAAGCAACAAATCACACAATCAGGAAAGGGTTCATAGCAATGGCATAGGGAATCCTAATAAGTAAAATAGGAAAGACTAACGAAAGAACATCATAAGGAACCTTTACTAAGAAGGTCAGAATATATGTATGATAACATAAGTGTCTTAAGGTAAGACAGAATATCCGTACCTTAAAGCAATTGAGAGAAAAGTAACGAATGAACGAATACGAAGATGTAACGTCGCGTCTCCTTCAACGAATCTACACGGATTATGATTTATTTAATACTTATTAGCATCATTAATATTATAACAGATTTATCGTATTAATACTTTTAGATTTATCAGAATATTCTCATCTTAGTGACAGACGAATTCTCAACATTTTAGGGTATTCCTCATTAATTCACCAACTTTCTATTTAGGTTCTAGGGTTTCCCCTACTCTTTAAATATTACTAAATACGCATTATATTCACATATTACTTCTTTTAATGATTTTCCAAAGTTAACCTAGAACGTAAATGATAACAAACCGAAATTAACTTAAACCCATGCGTGTCTCTACAAAAATCAACTTACACTTGTTGAACCCATAATTGCTCAGAATTTCAAATTACACCCTTGACATCTTTAAGTTCACAATCTCACCTTACTTTATCAGATTTTACACCTTTAACCCAAAGGTTTTAGGATTTTCAAAACGTACCCAAATAAATTAAATACAACTCGAATAGCCCTTTAAATATCCAAAATTACATGTTTAACCCCCACACTTATTTTTATACGTTTAGTACCCTTATTTTACTGTTTACAAAAGTAACCCTTAAGTTTCATAATTTACAAAACCAACCCAAAACTTTTATTTAGAACCGAATAAGTATAATTCAAGTACAAACCCTAAACCTAGTTTTAACCAATCATTAGCTTATCATTACTACTTCATTAATTACCTTTAATGATTACAAGAAAACCCTAGTCCATGCAAAACCCTAATCGCACCTTTTAAATCTTCCTCTTTTCATGTTTAATCGACCCATAAAACTCAAAACAATTCATACAAGCTTCGAATTCACAAATATGTATTTTATTCAGGTCTTATAACATGTAACAATTTCTGGAAAAATCAATTCATGATCTCTAAAAATATTATAAGCTCATTCGTTAATTATATACGCTTTTTAGGGTTTTAGATTCCAAATAATTTCATACGACATCTTAAACATGCATGGCCAATTTTTATGTGTTATATACGACTTATAGGACTGAAATAAACATTAGAAACATACCCTTGATAAACTTGAATCGTTGGAACAAAAGAAGCACAAAACCCTCTATTTGCCGAAACCCTAACTGTTTCAAAAACTAACCACGACTACAACAGCAACTTAGGAACTTGATCACTATTTTTCCCACCTTCTTTACCTTCAATCTTCTCCAAGAAAAATGGTCTCAAGCTCTGGAAACTGGAAATCGATTTGTTGAGGGTTTTGGAGTCGGTTTAAGGTTAATCGGCAATAATGGATTTTATGGGAACCGAAATTTATATATATACTTGATCTATTATTTTTATTATGGGCTTTATAATGCATTGGACTTAAATTAAATGGTCTCTTACTAATATAAATTTATATTGGGCTTTTACTAATTAATTTCTTTTATAAAACTCTTAAATATATTCGGCTAATTAATAAAATTACATAATTGATTTTATTAAATTATAATCTATAAAAATTAACTTTACAAAGTCATTCAAGATTTATTTTGAATCATATGTGATTTTCTTATAAGTCGCCTGAATTTACGTAGCTCATTTGGTATTTTGTTTATTTAATTATTCTTACTTTTGATCATAAGGGTACTTTGGTCTTTTTGTGAATTTTAGAAATTCAGGTATTACAGTGTTTCTCTAAAACTTGGACACAACGTACCTTCCATCTGCTCTCTTCTTAAGTCTAAGTTGTGCGATACATCCACAATGACAAGATGCACGTTTCCTTCTTTTTGTGACCTTATTAACACCTAAAGGGTTGGTGGTTTGTGGTTTATCAGTTTTTTGGTTTCCTGGCTTATGTGGGGGTTTAAACCCCTGACTAACACAATAAAAATACTTATTGTTGGGTTCTTCTTTGTTGTCATTGGTGTTCCTTTGACCACCCTTTCTAACCTTAAACCCACCTTCCCTTGCATAATCTTTGTATGCCTTTTGAGCTAACTCAAGGTTATCAAACACTTGACCTTCAACAAGTTTCTTATCAACTCTAGGGACCTAATATTTAGTACCTTTAGGAGTAGGTTGAAAACTACCAACATGATGATGAGGAGGTGTAAAATTTGAGTCCCCAAACGTGTCTTGATGATTGTTAACTGCTCGAGGAGTGACTGGTTCACCTAAATATAGTGAATTATAATTCTTGAAGTTTTCATTCACTTTGTATGTTTTGGACAGCTTATTATTCATTAAATATGATGAATTACGAAAATTAAAACCAAAAAAATTGTTACCTCCAACAAAATTATCAGCAAACTGAATATCTATCGAATCACTCATGATGAATTGGAAAAATTGTTTGCTGAAAACAATAAATTCACACTCAAAACTGGACTGGATGTGGTTTATATAAAAATTAAAAGAGATATGTGATCTTTTAGTATAATAACTGAAAATCAAAATCATTGTGGTGTAAATATTATTGATTGTAGTCAATTGAATTTGATGGTTGATGTTAATGATATTAAAGAACCGGAAAAAAAAACGCCTGTAATGTGTGGGAGTGTGTGTTTTATGTGTGTTTTTTATGTGTGGTATATTACTAATATACCCCTAACTTACAAAAACTAATTTTTATTAATTTTTGTTTTTGTTTTTATGTGTATTAAAGATGTTGCCACATGTCATCCTCTTATTGGTTCTTGAATAATCTCATTTTTAGAACTTTAACAATGATCTCATTTGATCCCAAATCTATATGTATGTATGTATATCTTATGTTATTTGTTAAATGACATCGTAAATCGAGTTTTTGGTATGTGGGTTAGCATGTTTGCTCAATATGGGGGTGGTGTAACAAGATTTTTTTTATTTATAGTCCATAGTTTGAAAACGAAAAAGCTTGTGTAAAATGTCACACTATCATCAATCCAAGCAACTTATTAATAATTGTGCTAGATCCTTTCATCAATCCTATATTTGTTATTGATGCCATACAAGTATTTTTAAGATAAAAGAAGCTTTGAATCATTTGCAAAAGATAAATTGGGCTAATCATAAAAGTAAAAAATGAATATTAGATAGCTTTCTTATTTTGATCAAGTGAAAATAATTTATAAATGAGAATGAGATAAGCTTATTTATACTAAAATCTCTGTCATTGTAATCTTCCAGAAATGTAAATGTTCATGGCATACTTATAAAATAATCTAGAAAACTCTTTAAATATATCTCTAATTTGTTTACATGATACAACAACAACAACAATACACAAAATGCTAGAAACGAAATAGGAGACCAATAGAATATAAAGAGATCGTAAGCAAATTTTGGCACGAAGCATTTAATATTTACTGTTCTTGATAAAAAAAAGCTTATTTGGCAACAACACTTAAAACAGACGGTAAACTCCACACTACTTTTTTAACGCAACTAAAACAATTTAGAATTCAATCATAACTTTTACTTTATTTTACACTATAAAAATTAGAAAAATAATTACGTATTTCGTTGTAGTTTACCAAAAATCACACTCATCGTCCTTGTTCGATTTTAATTACACCGGTGATACTTAATTTTCAAACTAGTTGTATCAATGATTTTTGTTTTGAAAAATAAGGACCAGTTGTATAATAATCTATAGTTTTTTACACAAGTACATTGATAGTTCTTATTTTTTAAAACAAAAACTATCAATGCAAATAGTTTAAAAATTAAATACTATTTAAGTAATTAAAATAAAAATAAAACGAAACATGTAAATTTTTCTAAAATGTAACTACAACTAATTTACCAATCATGTTTATCTATATTATGTATAATGAAAAACTCAATTTTTTCTTGAGAGTGAAAAGTGAAAACTCAATCTACATAAGAAAAAACTAATACACTGTGAAAATTTAGTTATGTACCTATTAACGAAGCTATTCAATCATTATCTTTCTGGAAAGATTCAATCATATAATGTCACTACCAAAAACTTATGACTACTTATGAAATATGTTGGTCTAGTATAGGGTCGATCATCGGTGGTCGGGATCCGGATGAGGGCCAGAATCCCAAAAAACCCAGACCTGGGGCCGAGGCCGGATGTGGTCGGTCGGTCCGGATCCGGTCCGGTCTTGATCGGTCAATCGGTCAAATCCAATGACAAATTGCATTTGATCGGTCCATATGAAAATTTCGGTTAAATGATAAAAAGGATTATTCAACCAAACGACCAAGACTTAACGAATTTTCCCAGTAGATCGAGATTTAGATTCGGTTATTCGATCCTTCGGTCCGATCGATTTCGGTTCAGTCCGATCGGTTTTGTCAGTCGGTCCGGTCCATCCTGTCCGTTTGGTGACCCCTAGTATAACAAAAATCGTTACACTCTATCCAAACTAACTACCACCAACCAACCACCACTTAAAACCATGCTCCTCTCAATCACACCACACCACCACCACCACCACCACCACAATCTCCGTCACCAATTCAATCCAAAACCACCATCAACCGCCGTACACTGCAGTATCCGTACAGTAAGTATCAGTAACAACAACAATAACGGTGAAAGAGATGACGTGGTGACGGTGAGTTCGGCGGCGGCGGTGGCGGCGGCGATAAGGAAGGCGTCGTCGAGTTCGCCGGTGGAGTTTGTGGAGAGGATTGAGGAGGAGAAGATGGATAAGTTGCCGAGCTGTGATTTTCAGACGCTTTGTGTTGAGCAGTTGGATTTGTTTCGGAGGATCGTTCATCCCGATGCGAGTTTATCGGTATAGTTACGGATACAGCTACGTTACCAAACGCTTTTATAAAAATAGATGATAATGCGAATTTATTGGAATATTTAGGAGCGTTTATTAGTTTGAAATGCTACTAGTTGAACTGCTAACCTAATTAGAGTTACAACTAACTAACTAACTAACTAACTAACTGGTAGATAGTTTTGCCGAACATAGACCGGTTAGTGTCTAGAATATAATAATGCTTATTGTTTGGCAACTAGACGCATTTACCTTTCGATATTTGCTCAAACACACTCCTAATTTGAAAAACGCTAATAAAATACGTGTTTACCTTTTACGTCATTTCACACTTTATAATTACACGTACATACAAATAAAATGTGAAACGCGGTAGCTGTTTGTTTTATAAAAGTATTTGGTAATATAGTTGTGTTTGTAGTTATAAAGTGTAAAATGACGTAAATAATAACAATAATAGTTGTGTTTGTAGTTACGGATACAGCTACGTTACCAAACGCTTTTATAAAATAGATAATGATGTTAAAAGAGGCTATTACTACTTGTTGCTATTGCTAGTTTTGAAATGTTTAGGAGCATTTAGATTTTAGCCTCTAGAATATAATGCTTATTGTTGTTTGTCAACTAGACGCGTTTACCTTTTAGATTTTCTTTAGATGCTTCTATTTGAGACGCGCTAATATTAGACGCGTTTAGCTTATGGACTTTGAATAATAATGTTAAGAGAGGCTATTACTTGTTGCTATTGGTAGTTTTGGAATGTTTAGGAGCGTTTAGATTTTAGTGTCTAAAATATAATGCTGATTGTTTGGCAAAGAGCTATTAGCGTCTTGGTTTTAAATTGCTTGCGGCGATCCGTTGCGCTCGAGGTCCAAAAGACCGATGCGTGATGCGCGATGCGGTTGCGAGCGCATCACGGACGCGCGGCGCTAGGTAATAAATAAAAAATATATAATATTTCTACATAAATTACTCGACAAGTAAATGATTAAATATGGAATAAGTCACGTGTATAATGATACTACTTAATGGTTTGACAAGAAACAAAAAGTCAACTTAAACTATAAAAGTCTATACTACTCAAAATAAAAACCGTTGCGAAGTGATGCGTCCATTGCGTTCGATGCGAGCAATACACTATTACGACGCGATGCGTTCGCATCCTGGAACAACCTCGCATCAGGTTTTGTGTTGCGTTTTTTCAAACGCATCACTCGATCTTGCGCGATCTAGCATATAGCGCTTGTAATTTTAAACCAAGATTAGCGTCAAGTAACTAAGTGTAAAGACTAGTTGATTGTAAATGTTCTAGAAGTAGCATTTAAACACAAATGTACCCGACAGAAACAAAAATCACATACAGATACTCAGTCTCCACACTTGCATAACTCGGTCGATCCATCAACTGAATTCCCCTATTCTTCATCACCAACGCGTCTTATGGTGGCCAACCAACGCGTCTACTAGCTCCTATGACACAGTCTTAGGAGTGTTTAGCGCTTAGAATGTGTGGCAAAGAGTGTTTAGCTTTTGGATTTTGTTTTAACTGCTCCTATTTGAAACACGCTAGTAAAAGAAGCGTTTAGCTTCGACTCTTTATAATTACAGATACAACTATATTACTAGACGCTTTTGTAACACAAACAACTGCTGCTAATACCTAGTTTTACCAAACATAGAGTGTGTACCTTTGTATTTTCTTTTAAACACTACTATATGAAATGCTAATAGAAGAATCGATTAGCGCTAGCTTTTAGCTTTTATGTCATTTTACACTTTCTAGTAAGAGATACAAAAAAACTTACCAAACAGCTACCGCCAATTGCTATTGCTAGTATTGCCAAACATAAAACAAGCTGGTTTTGGAATGTTTAGGAGTGTTTAGCTTTTAGTGTCTAGAATATAATGCTTATTGTTTGGCATCTAGTGTTTACTTTTCGGATTTTCAAGAAGCGTTTAGGGTGCGTTTAGTTGGAGAACAAATTCTCTTATTTTCTATCTCTAGTTTTGTAAAAATTTGGAAGGAGAATTAATCTCCACAAAACACTTGAAAATATAGAAAACGCGTTTAGTTGATGTTTCTATTTTCTGTTTTGAAGAAAGGGAGGGGGTTGAGGGTTACAAAGGAAAACAAGGAAAACAACTAAAATTTGTTTTGTAATTTTCCTTGTTAAGTTAGGAAATAGGGGATTTGTGTTTTGCAAAACATTTTGTTGGAAAACGTTGATTTGAACGCGATCTCTGTTTTTCTTGTTTTCCACAAAACATTTTGTGGAAAACAAGGGTGTTTTCCCTCAACTAAACGCAACCTTAGCTTTTTTTGTCATTTTCCACTTTATAATTAGAGATACAACTAAATTACAAAATGCTTTTATAAAACAAACAGCCTGCTGCTAAGAGGCTACTACTTGTTGCTACTGCCAGTTGTCGAGCGTTTAGGAGCGTTTAGCTTTTAGTGTCTAGAATATAATGCTTGTTTGGGAACGAAGAGGTTAGCTTTTATGTCATTTTACACTTTAGAATTATAGATACAATACGCTGTGGAGCGCTTTTATAAAACAAACAACTACTGGTATGTTTGGGTACGAGTTTTTTGGAGCATCTAGGAGTGTTTAGCGTTTTGAATATAATGGTTGTTCGGCAACGAACATTTACCTTTAGGATTTGTTTAAATGCTAATAATAAACGGTATGTTTCAAATAGGAGCATTTAAACAAAATCCAAACGCTAAATGTCCGTTGACTAAAAAGCATTATATTTTAAACTCTAAACACTTCTAAAAGCTCAAAAAAGTCCATCGGCAAATACTCAAATATAACCAGTTATAAACGTTAAACGCCCCAAACAGCTCAGGTTTCAGCTGCAGACTTGCAGTTGGAATAATGCATTTGGTGGTAGGCCGACTATCAATTTAGGGGTTTTATCAAGTTTGTAAATAGAAATTAGTTGTCGGGGATTGCTCATTTTTCTGCTTATGTATCCGCTTATAAGCAGAAGCAACTTAGCAGCTTAAATAGAACACTTCAGGAAATAGTGTTTGGATTTCCTTATTTCAAGTTTACCTATTAATTTTGCATTGGAGAGAAGGATGTTAGACTTTATAAGGAGTTTCAGGTTAGATATGAGGGTCATTGGGTAATTTTAGTTTTATCTCAAACTAACACTATCACTGGCTCCAACTTGCTTACACAAACTGCTTATTATACCTCAAAATAAGCAGATAATTAAAATAAACAGATAAGCAGAGATAGTAAGCAATCCACACACCCTCTTGGACTCTTGGTTATAACCCAAGCTAGCTGAGAATGGGGTTGGTTAAAAGTTTCATTATCATAGCTCATCTAAGAATGGCTTGAACCATTTTGAGGAGGCGTAGGTCAAATTAGAAGTCGGTTCTCGGGTTATGGCTTATGAGTCATGGGGAATATAGTGACTTGTTAACTTGAATTGAGTTGCTTTAGCATCCTTATAACTCATAATTTAGTTGCAGTGTCCTGCAGATATAGAGGCTTGCAGTGAATCTGTATGCGATGACAAGATGTATTACTCTCCCCTCATTAAGTTTGGAAAAACCATAGGACCATTTATAGTTTCCGAAGCATGGGTTGCCCCATAGTATGTTTAATCGGCTTCAACCATTAACCATGGTGGGAAATCCTTACAAGTTTGCTACACCAGACTTATTAGGGTCGTGCTATAATGCTAGTCACAGCTACACACAATGTGGAACAGGAGGTTTGAGAAGTGAATCAAGTGATGTATGTTTTGTTAGTTCTAAATAAAGAAATAGCCATCTTTTGTTGACGAAACTGCATGCTCCATTTGTTTTGTAAAATAGTTGGTCTTAATTGTTATTTCATTCAAATTGGTTAGACAAACCTTCCTCCTTGCTCTTTGTATCTAGCCGTTTTATTACCCTCATGGCCTCATGCAAACAGGAAGTCTTACATCTATTATAGATATTTCACTCTAACTAGTATTCATATGTCCCATGCCCAAGCTCTTTACCTTTTGCAATATACCAGACCTTAAACATGTTAACGAGGGAACCAGTGGCCTGCGGCTAACTGGTACAAACTGAACCTCTTGAACTAGTGTTTTTGAACTTGAGACTCGCTGCCAATTGTGTGTTATATGACCATTCAAAACACATTTAGACGAGGATGGTATTATTCCTAGTTATTAGAAGATAGATTCAAATCTTAAGGATCATCATAGCTTGTGTGCTTTTGATGTCTTCTACTGTGGTACTGAGTATATAGTTTGAATCCTGATCAACATGCCATGATTTTTCAGGTGTACGTGAGACCAGCTGGAAGTTATGTTATGGACAGACTAGAGTTGCGTAGAGTTACTGTTTATCCAGGAAGGAATGTGTCTGATATCTTGATAGTAATCGGTAATTTTAGTATCCCAACAGGATTAAGGGTAGCAGAAGCCTCTCTTTTGAAACAGCAGGTATATAATTTATGCAGTCTAATGTTCCTAACAAATAGGATATAGTATTTTCTTTTTTGTTTCTGATTGTTCTTTCTTCAATTTAGGATACATATTAATGTAAATTGTAGGCAGAAATTATTCCCGAGCACAGAGCGTTGGTTTTCCCTATGGTGAAGCATCCGTTTGTTGTGGGATTTCTGGTTGCCGAACTTCCAAAACTGGAAATAAGGAAAGAAGAGAGTGATGTAAAACCAGGCTCGTCCTCTGAGGATTCTTATGCGGTTTACCCATACTCAATCCCAAAATCATGGGAAATCCAGAGCTTTGTAGATAAAACATTGGAAATGCACAATTTCTCTGCTGAACAGAGATTAAATGCAATAAATATCTCTCGCTCTGTCGCTATAGCGTATGTTATGGATCAGGTAAATGATCCGTTTTTGTAATATTATTACTGGCCATTGTCGCTTTAGTTTCTAATGTCAGAGACTGGATGTTTAACAGACTTCTATGATTCAATCTTAATTTTTTTCTATTTATGTTTTACGACAGAAAGCAATGTTACTTCAGCAATCTTCATGGCAAAACAATGTTAGGATGAATAATTTGGTTGAGCAAGTAAGATTCTTTCTTCTAATACCGCATACTCAAAAAAGAAATAAAGAACCCCTTCTTCTTCTTTGGCTTATAATCATCTCTTTGTCTATCTGCAGATTCGCGGTCCACTTTCTAGCATTCGTACCTTAAGCAAAATGTTAGCAGCCACTGTGAAGAAAAATGAGGTGCATCACCAAACCTGTAAAATGTAATCTTAAGTTTTGTTTCTAAGTTAACAGTGTGTTTTTGTGATTTTGTTATTATAGATTCCATATGATATCGTTGAAGACATAATGGTATTAGGCGACCATATGAAAGATACTCTTCAACAACTCCAAGATGCTGTTCAAGTGACAAAGGTTTGCTCTTGCACGGGAACATTTTATTTGTTTAATGGTTTATGACGTTATTCACTACATGGTATTTTGTTGGGCTTCAAGGAATATACATAATAACAGTTTTTGATTTTTCTTTTCAGACTAATATAGTTCGCTACAATGAAGAAAACCTAGTGAAAATAGACGAGTCAATGCACGAGTCATTGAGGAATCAGTTATCCAATGTCCTCTCAGAAGACACTTCTATCACTACCGGGCGTGAGTATGGTGGTCCGTTCTCTCTCTTCTAAATCCAAGGATTTGGAGATGCCCATGCCACCTCTGACTCTTGCGCCTCTGTTATCACAGGACATCAGGTATACATTAGTTTTCTTTATTTTGTCCTTCTTAGGATTTCCGCGTTCTTACATTTGATCTAGTAAAATATTTTATCAAAGTCTGCCAAGTTAAACGTTGCATATATAATAAAATTTGACATATACTATTACTGATATGTGTCTTTCATGTCGATTAGGCCATGCAATGCTTCTGATGTACTCTCTGATCTTGTGGATGCGCTTGAACCCCTGGCTCTTAAGCAACAGCGTGCCGTACAAATATCTGAACTTCCCCAGTCTTTGGAGGTTGCTGTTGAAGAACCTGCTTTGCGCCAGGCTTTAAGCAATTTGATTGAGGGTGCTTTATTGCGTACAAATGTAGGAGGAATGGTTGAGATCGTGTCCACCTCAGCTCCAGCTGGCGGTGCTCTTATCATAATTGACGACGATGGACCTGATATGCACTACATGGTGAGTTGAATCTCAACTTGTACTCTTAATAGATAGAGTTGGAGGTGGCACATGGGTGAGTGGGGCAGTTGAATAAACGGTTTGTCTCAAAATAGGTAGTCTTGGTTGGATTGACACAAAAAATTTCCCGAAAAATTTATATTGTTTATAAATAACGAGTGCGTTAAATATGATAAAAATAAAGCTACATGGTGTCAATGTCTCTCTATTTTCAAAGGGATCCACTACTTGCTCACTCAATAAAAAGATAATGCAAGTCTTTGTTTACCAAAAAGGAGCGAGTAAAATTGACAAATGTGAATGATTATTTTTGACTTCCAAAAGTTTTCAATTCTGGGAAAAATAAAAAGTTTTCTTAGAAATTAAACTAACATTGCCTTTTGATAGGCGCGAAAGTACACATTTGCATATTTGGGATTTTATGTCGCATTACTTGGTAATTTCCCTTTATTTAAATTGTATGGTTCAGGAAGACTTATGCATTACTATATTACACTCTTAGTGACTTTTGACTCACATTCTATAAGGTAGATGTTTTGTTTAACCATTTGACCCGAAACGACCCATTCATCAGTCAATGGGTCAAAAAATGCTACCCTACATAATACACAGTTATCCGTGTGCCTAAGGAATGAAGATTAGCCCACAAGGTGAAAATTGTGTAGAATACGAAAAAGATATAGGCAATTAACATTTAATTTATTATTGCAGACACAAATGCACTCGTTGACGCCATTTGGAGCAGATATTCTATCAAAAGGTATGGTTGAAGACAACATGACGTGGAACTTTGTTGCTGGGTTAACTGTTGCCCGAGAGATTTTAGAAAGTTACGGTTGTGTCGTCAGAGTGATTTCCCTCGGTGCATGGAGGCCCCACTTGGAGCTGGAGGGACTCGTGTAGAAATATGGCTTCCCTCTTTCACTTCTTCGCCTGATGGTTTAGATGGCTCCCCTCAGGCTCCATAAAGCTCTAGATGTGGATTTTCCAACATACCCATGTAAACTGGTATCCCACATCTTAAACCCGCAACATTATTTTGTATGCATATATATATACACACTTGCTTATTGCGATATGTATAGATTATTGATGTTGGTACATTAGGTTTGTAAATAGCGAGGTAGGATTTCAAGCAAAATTAATAGCTAAAGTGTATTATGTATAAACTGTAAAGATGGCATGAGGCTTGTTGTATGTTACATTCACATCGGATATTTATAAACGATTAGCGAGTGGTTACTGTATGTTCACGTAATCCTTTATTTGTTGTGAATGACCGAGTTTGTTGATCTTTTTTTATCTTGGTTCCACGAGCAAGTCAGATAGCAGAACAATGTGATTCAGGAAATGATATCTAAAGATATGTGTTCTACGAAGTTCGTATAGTGACTGATGATTTTGAATTGTTTATCTAAGAATGGGTAGTTTTGTGCAATTTTCAGTTTTTATTTTTGATGGGTCGAATTAGTTCTGTGCTTCAGGCCGAAAGAGGTTCAGAGTTGTATTCTCTTGTCTGGTTATTGAATCAAGTTTTAATACTTATTTCAGCATTACACTTTCAGTTTTACTTAATATATTGATTATTTTTAATAAACGTAAGAAGGTTTGCAGGTTAACTCAGCTTGACAATGATGTGCGACAAGCAAGTGTTGTACATATATGCAGGTAAACCAAAGAACATAAAAACGCTTTTTCAAATCAAGATTGTTTCGTCTACAACGATACTTTCAAAAACTATAACCATTATTAGTTTGACTTAATCTCTTTGCGAAAGCACCACTACACTTCCATCTAGGTTTGATTCATTCAAACTATATGAGCAATCTTAATCACTGCTTGTAGTTTAATGATTGTTATCTAGTATTTAATATAGATATCATTTGTTTTTGAGATTGTCAATGAGTTGATTTTTAGTTGAAAGCAAGTGGTTGATGTATTCTAGTTTGTTGCTCTTGCTTTTTTAATTCGATAGTGTATTGAATGATTAGTAGAACATTAACATTTGACTATTGGCTTTAAAAACTCTACTACTTGCATAATGTACCAAAACATAACACACTTGACTATATCAAATATTCTTTGACTATATTTTACTCTTTCCGTATCATAACAAGTAGACCGAACCGGACCGGCCGGACCAGACCGAACATATTTCGGTACCATCCTTGGTTCACCCTTTTCTTCATATTCGGTCTTCGGTCCGATCTGATCCGATCTTACGCAAAACCGACTATTATACTTTGTTGGACCATACCAAATTAGACCGGACCGACCCGAACATGGACCGAACATTTTGATCCAGTATTTTGGATCAAATCAGTTTTAGGTCCGATCCGATCTTGGTCGGGTCCGATTTTCGGAGCATGATCAGCCCTAACAAGTGTCAAAGTGTTAACTTATCACATAGTTTTGTGAGAGTGAATTATTTTATTTTTATCCAATATATCTCACATTTAAGTGTTTCGATTTGTTGAAATTTGAAAGTTGACACTTATTATGAGACAAACCAGAATAGCAAGTCGGACACTTATATTTTGAGATATCAATTAACTATTTATAACAATACAATGTAATAGAAAAAAGGTGAAATGATATAGAATCATTACCAATACTAATAATTTCATTGACAAAGTGCATGTAAGAATGAATCAAAGCATGCTTGATTGAATATTAGCATAAGACTAGAGTGTCATCCTTTTGACTATGTAAAAAAGTTAAAAATCTTGATGCTTTATACTATTGGTATCTCAAAATTCTACATTTAAGGACAAACATGTCAATATCCAAGATTCCATAATTCCTTAGAAGAATAAACTTATAACCAGCTGCAACAAGAATTCCAATTATTTCAAAGACATGCCAACACATACTAATCATATTCTCTATCAACTCCCCAAGAATCATCTTGTCATCAAACTTTTTTTTATGTTATCTTCTTGATTCTTTATGTCGTAAACTCGTAAATCTACTCGAAATGCAATCAAACTGTATTAACCGCTTCTGAAATGAGCTGTTCTAGATAAGCAGATCAGCAGTTTGGATGAGTTGATCCCAAACACGATAAAACTGCTGATATGTTGTATAAAAACAGATAACAGATGCAGAGCGCAAAATGTCAAACCAAAACTACGAAAGAGTAAAACGAATTGAATAAAGATGTGAAATATGCTAGTCTCGATTCAAAAAATCTCCTAATATACATTAGCAAGGCGCGCGACAAAAGCCCGCACAGCCTCCCCAAACTAACAAACAAATGGTATGAGTCAACAAGTCAACGACAAATTATATACATAAATCAAATATCACCTCCACAAACTCGTCCGCCTCTATAGCCATTTCGTGTAGTACTCGTATAAACCTTAAAGTCACAAACTTTATGATCGTTCTGATACGGGTTTTAGCCACTTTCTCTTATACAGTTCCCGGGTAATAGGAATCTATAATCTTTAGCGTTTTCAAGTAGATGCCCAGGGAGATGCACAGCCGAATACGAATGTGGAATGGGTCCCATTTTCCCGATGATTTCCTTAAACGTGTACTCTTCGGGTATCATATCAAAAAGATCCGACCCTTTGCATATCACTTTTTGAACTCTTTCCGGGTTTAAAAACTTCTTAAACCTCACTCTATCAGAATGACTATAAGCTTTCATTTTAAAAATAAAATCATTTATTCTTCTAAAACAAAAGCTGCAATGCCACCCCGCATCAGCTAATATCACATCCGACTGACGGAAATGGGCGTAAGTAGTTGTCCCCGATCTGTACCGATGAACTGAAGCTCTCCAAGAATGATTATCCAATAAAAACTCAAACGAATATAGATAATTTTTTAGGCGAAGATGAAGTACTTCTGGTATATCGTCACACCATCTCAAAAGATTGATCGTGTGTCTACTCGGGATCTCATCAACATCTGACATTATTAGTAAATCATCATCTTCAATTCCCGCTTTTCTTATCAAATGATCCAATGCTAGTCTTTGATACGCTTCTTCCACAAACGGGTTTTCACCCTTTTTAAAACGACCCGGAATTACCCCGTAAGTCAACCTCGAATCAACAAATTTGAACTCATCCCGGTGACCAGAAAAGACTAATGGTTTAGGAACTCCAGTGAACGTTGAGTTTGATTCCAGGAGTATGAATTCTGTAACGTAAGGATATAATTCGTGCCATCTTATTTTCAAAAGATCAACTTCATTACTAAACAAAACAGCGTCAAAAACCCGTCTTGGAAACTCACGGGTTTTCCATCCGTGAAGGCTACAAAGATTTTGCATTGAAACGTTTTCGTGATAGTAATGTGGGATTTCATTGAAGGGTTTTGGTGGTTTTTCCCATAACGGGCGTAAGAAGTATGTGATTTTTTGACCGTGCATGTATAATCCGAAGATGACAGTTGGGACTAACACGAATATGAATATCAAGATTTTCAAATCCAACCCGCGTAGAATACATTTTACTCGTGTTATAGCTGATACTTTCCCTGAATCCTGTAAATCAAATGTTTACATTTCATTAATCATCCGCAAAAAAAAAAGGATGATCTAAACTTCTAAAGTATGCACAATAACATATAAAGTTCCGATTTTTCTAAGTGCTTATTTGTCTTAAGGTAAGCTTATAAGCAGAATTGCTTAGCTGCTTTAAAACCAATAGTCTAAGCCGAAACCACTCAAAAAATGAAAAACTAAAACACCCATTAAAACTGCTTATCTGCTAATGCTTTTTAAAAAAGCTGTTTTCCAAACTAGCTTAATTCACTCCAAATGATCATATAACCATTTAGCAATTAGCATAACCAATTTGCTTATTATCTAACATCAAGCATCTTTAAAAGTTCTTTAGACGACTAAGCAATATGAGGGGGTGTTTGGATAAGCATATTTTGCGGGCTTATCGCCTTATTAAGATTATGAAAAGCCCATAAAGCTCAATTTTTTCGGCTTATGAGTTTATCATCTTGAGCTTATAGCTTATAAGCTCAAGTCAATAAGCCCAAAAAAATGAGCTTTATTGGCTTTTCATGATCTTAATAAGGTGATAAGCCCACAAAATAAGCTAATCCAAACACCCCTAATCATAATCTTTAAATTCTGGGCCAAAAAAATTATATTTTTTTATAAAAACCTAATCTTTATCATTAATAACCAAAAACCCAATAAAAATTTCCAATCTTTTTTACAATGCAATAAACAAAAATACCAAATTATATAAAAATTATAAAAAAAATACCTGATCATCACAAATATCACCACAAATATCATCTGATTTCTTGGAACAATACCTAGATCCACCTTCTTCAGCCATTAAATAAATTTTATCCATTATTGTTTTTGTTAAATTAATAACAAAACCCATTTTTTATTTAATTAATTAACCCTTAATTTCACAAAATTCAATCAAAATTAATTAAGGGTTAATTTTATCAATTCTCAAAAAAAAACCCTTAAAATGAAATCTTTATGTGAAAAAATGGAAAAAAAAAATATGGGTTTTTTTTGTTTTTGTGTTTGGGTAAATGGGTTTTAATTAAAATGTGTGGATTTTTATTTTGAGTGTTGATGATTAATGGAATTGTGGGCAGATATATACGCAAAGAATTGTACTCCGTAATATGATAAGGAGTATATTTGGTGGAATTTACGATTTTGTCCTTGCTATTTTGGTTTACTTATTCTTGTGGATATTTATTATTTATTAAATTGGATATAGAAAAAGTATCATGTTCAGGTTTCCTGGGAAGAGCCGAGCTTTTTATATTTTAAATTTATGTAGCTCGTAGGAGAGAACGATGGTAGGCGGTTTGTGAAAAGTTTGAGATCAGTTGGTAAAAGGTCGAATGCAATTTAAACGCTCGCGTTCGAGCCGAACTCGAGCTCAAATGCAATTCGTTTATTAATCGAAATGAAATTTCGCTCTGCATATAAACAACACTAGGATATTTTAAGTATTAAACGTATATAAAGCGTTATGCATTTATATTATAGACGAGCTTATTAACGAGCTCAATAACAAACTTATTAATGAGCTCAAAATAAATATATTACAAGCCGAGCTCGAACCAAACTTTAATTTTCATCGCTAAATCATATAACGAGCCAAGCTCGAGCCGGCCTCTCAAATAGAATTGAGCACAAGCTCAAACTTTATAAAACTTAAACAAGCCGAGCTGAAGCTCTGACAGGCTCGAATTCGAGTCGGCTCATTTCCACTTTATGAATTTTTTTATCTGCTTTACCACTAGGTTACATCGATAATTATTTAATTGGATCAACTATTGTTTGACAATGTCTTTCTTTCTATTTATACGTGTTTTTGAGTTTTTTAAGATTTGCAAGTAGGTTTGTTAAGCAAATAATTATGTATTTTAAAGGTCATGATTAGTTCTTGAATTTTTTTTTTAGTGATTATAATGTGTTGACATTGCCTTATTTAACAAGTTGAGCTTTTTTTTTAACTTAGAACAAGTTGAGCTTAAAGAACGAGTTTACCACAACATATGAAAACTATAAAAGAAAGTAGAACATAGTCAATGCGACGCAAATTGTTTTGGTTGTCAAAGACACGACTTCTTCCATAGTAGCAACTTGATTTTAAGCGTCATGTTTTAATTTGTTTAGGGTTTGCTAGAACTCGTAGCGGATAAGTTGACCTTGATAAGTTGTATTAACTTTGATGTTTGAGATATCAAATATCTAGTCACATTTTACACTCTAATGCATTCAGAAAGAATCGATGTTGTTTGTTAATGTTTGAAAACGTATGAGTTCGTTTCGTCTCACATATCAAGCTTGTATACAACCGTAGTCTAGTTGTTGTTTAGTATCGTTCGATGGTATCTACTATTCACAACATAACAAGTTGCCATAAGTAGAAACATCAAAATGAATGTAAACAACTATGCTAATCTACAACACAATTTCGATAATATTATTTGATAATACGGTACAAGTATATCTAGCGACGGAACCAGGGGTTCTCTGGACATTCATGGATTTCTTCGATATAGTATTAATTTTTAAAAACAAAATCGATTTTTTACTAAATGCATCTTAAATGCACTATGTCCATCGAAATATTGTGGTTCAAAAAATTTTGTACACCCGGTCATATATAGTCATACAAGTGTCTCGTGGTTTTGATACCTAAAGAATAATAACGAAAAGTTCTATTGACATAAATTAAAGAAATTATATGTAAACTTGAATTATATGACTTATATATGTTTAATATTATTCGTTTTTATATGCAAAACTAATAAAAATATGTTTTTTTTTTTAAATGGAAGCCCTGTGCCACAACATCTATTGCACACCTTTCTGAAACATCTCTGAAGTTATGGTTCCGTCTCTGCAAGTATCGTACCCAATAATTACTCGAATCGACACAACATGTGTGAGGGGTAGTTTCGTCAAATCGTAAAATCGAAAGTGACTCATGAAAGGGTAATTTGGTAAAATGACAATTCGTGTGATAGACTTTGTCTTGTAAACGCGCTTTGTTGGATTGACCTAGCTATCAAGGAACCTATTGGTGACCCAAAACTTGTATGGACCTACCCAAAACTACCCCTACGCCACGTAACACTTATATAAATTATTAACACATCACAAAACCCTACAAGTTTATAACGAGTGAAAACTTGTTTAAAGGTCGGTACCAAGTTGACTAAGTGTCACTAGATATTCATAGACACGGCTAAGGTTTGTTTTCAGTTGTGGAACTAGAGGTGTTACAAAACAGTTACGAAATTTTGTTTTGTGATACTACAACTTTTGTAAGAAAAATCATGAAATCGTTTAGACGCGTTTAATACATGTGTGTTTCTGGTAATTATTTACTCAGACAATTAACAAGTGAAAAGTATACTTAATTTTTTATAGTAGTGTCTCAAGTTCAATTTTTGATAGGTACAAACAATCTTAAGTGACCACGCCAACCTCTTGAAAAGGAAGGGCTTTACCTGGTTTGAGTATGTGTGATGGTGGGTTCAAACCCTGTGAATTAATCGATCATAAGATTAGAAATTATAGTTAACAAAAAAATATAAAAAATAATAACAAAAATTACATTATATTAATTAATCATTTTAGCTGAGAATGACGGATAACATATTTAAAAAATCGAAAAAACCTTACATTGCACAAAAAATAACTTAGATAAGTTGAGTGCCTAAAATTTAAGTTAACCTATACTGTGATAAATTTTTTTGCAATTTGCCCATTATAGTATGGTATTGCCACTTTTCTTTTTGGATTCATAGCTTATATTCATTTGTTCGTATTTTATACTACCTCTATCTCATAATTATTATCTAGTATTGATTTTTAAAGTCTTTATTTTGCAACTTTGACTTTAAATATTTTTATTTGTGTTATATAATATTTGATGAAAATTATACCAATGAAAATATATTTTAAACTCAATCCATTCATATATTTTGCATCAAATAATATATAACGCAAATAAAAATATTTAAGGTTAAATTTGAAAACTAAAAACTTAAAAAATCAATGCGGGAAATAATTATGGGACGGAGGGAGTATTCACTTAGGCCGGTAGCAGTGGTGACCTGGGTCGACCCTGCCACATCAACTTTTTCTTTCCGACGACCGACGACGGCCTAAGATTCTTGCGGTGGTGGCGAGATTTTTTTTTTTTTTAATTCAAATATTTTAAAACAAAATTAAACTTCATTAATAAAAATACTTAAACATTACAACAATAATTAAAAACTTAAACTAATAAAACGTAGACATTAAAATGCTTATTAAGAACTGAAAACATCACAAAAAATCTTCATCGTCAGTTGTGTCTTCGTCACTTTCGTCTTCTCCTTCAATCTCTTAACGGCCTGCATATCCACGGTTTCTCCAAACATGTTCAACTAAATCAGATTTTAAGTTTAGATGAGTTGATCGGTCCATAATCTCCTGAGTAACTGAAAGGTTTTTGGATATAATTTAATATGCGTATGACCGGATTCGAACTCGAGACTTGGATTGCACTTGCATTACGTATGAGAGTTGATGTTAAAATGATTAATATATATATATATATATATATATATATATATATATATATATATATATATATATATATATATATATATATAACGTTATTATTATTAATTATTTGTCACGAAATAAAACTTAACGATAGTTAATATTTAACGAGGTTAGGCTAACGGTCGTTAAATGTAAACTACGAGGACTAGAGATGAAATTAGTGGACAAGAAAATTCTAGAACCCCTCATTGGGTTGCATGGCGGTAGTGTCTCCCTAAAGCCCAGGGAGAGTTTTCTTGTCACCGTTAAGCTACCTATAAATACAATCTCTTGTATTCATTCATAACCCTTGCTTGGATCACCAAGAAACCTAATTTCTTTTCTCCTCTCCTCCTTCTTGTTTTGGTCGATCGGTTACCAACCCTCCCCAAGGGTTTCGATTTTTCCAACTCAAGATACAAGTGTTTGGTTTTATTCTCTGTTGCAAAAATCGGTCTAGGCGGCCGATTAATCGTTAGGCGGTGATTAGCCATTCCGATTTTCATTAATCGGCCTTATTAATCGTTTACTGACAAAAATCGAATAAAAATCGGATTAATCGGCCAAATCAGAGAAAATCGGATAAATCGGAAAAATCAGTTACGGGTAAAAATCAGCAAAATCAGAAAAAAATCGGCAAAATCGGAAAAAATCGGCCATATCGAAAAAAAATCGGCTAGATCGGCCAAATCGGGCATATAGTTTCAAAATTTTATAGTTTTATATATAAAATCCAATCTGATTAATCCCGATTAATCCACTTAACCGATTAATCGCTAGGCTCTACCCGCCGCCCAGCCTACCGCTAGCGATTTTGCAACCTTGGTTTTATTGGTGATCCAAGAACCTAGCTTTTCACATCAAATCGATATTAGTACGCGTGTCAAGAGCGAAGGACAAATACATTTGTATCTGCATGGATTTTGGTTGTCGACTTATAAAAGGGTGAAGCTTTTGAAACCCTAAGTTAGGGTTAGGGTTTGGTTCATTGTTCTTGGTATCGTGTGTTTCTTGAATTCTAAAAGTGCAGACATTCTTATTCGGTTAATTAATTTACATATATTATTCCTATTACTTCCACTGCATGCTTTGATGATGTTTACTTGTTTATAATAATTGTTATGATTAGTAAAACCCAACAGTGGCATCACGAACCGTTAATATGTTGTAATTAATTACCGAAACACATAAAAATTGAATCTTTATGATTTTTACATGCTTTTATTGGTTTCTAGGGTTTTTAATTTGAAACCCTAATTTTTTTAATTATGGGTCGATTACCTTAAATTTATTTAATTAGGTTTTAATTTTGTAAAACTTGTAGAAACCCTAGGATTGCATGTATATTTTATGTGGTTTTAATGAATAATTGTTATGTGCCATGTATTATGCGTATCTTGGGATTATAATTGTTATGAAGAATCCATGGTGGAACATGCATGTTTTGCTATGGATTGTTGTTTATTAATTGTTAAGTGATATACACATGTTAATTAGTTTGATAATTAATAAATTGGGGAAGACCTCAATATATCTAATAAAAATTTGTTATGTGCTAATTAGTATATTATTGACTTTGGCTTAGGCAATCGACTTGTCGATGCATGTGGCTCATCTACCTTGTAGGTGAAAGCCCTAGTTGATGTATGCATTATTTTACGCCTAGAATTGTTTATTAGCTTTTATCGAAATAATTATGCATGTGGCTAATTGTTTTAAATATGTTAAAATTGTTTAGTTATATGTTTATATTATTTGAGTTTGTTTAATTTTTATTAAAGTGTTTTTTTGTTTATATATTGTATGACATGTTAGTAAGCAAAAAGGGTTTTTATGAATAGAAAATTAAATGGACTAAATAATGGCGAAATTGATTTGTTTTCTAAGTATTAAAGCTTGAACTTTTAATCGATTGGTGCGATTGTACTAAATGGTTAGAACGGCTCACCCACTAGAACAAACTCAAAGGGGTTCAAAGAAGTGCGACAAATACACTCGAAAGGATGTCTAAGGTTATGCTTGTACTTACGGTCCTCTCGCCTCGTATGCTCGATTGAGCTACCTAGTATAACCATTCTATGTACGAAGAATCTTAGTGCAAAGTTGTAAGTTTCTCAACGATCGATTAAAACTTTGTAGAATTTAATCTTAGCAATTAAAATATAAGTAAGTTTTTTCAAAAATTTTATGTTATGAAGTTGTATGCATGCTTCTTTATACATAAGTTTTGATTACACGTAAAAAATTGTACCATTTAAATTTAAGTTTATGACATCTAATGATATGAAACACTTGAAGTTGTAATTTAGTTATGTGAGACCTTGAGCTAGATTACGATAACAAGGTGAATCTTTATGTTGTGTGAGACCTCGACAATAATTTGCGCTTCTAAATTAGACAACTTAATTAAGTTAGTTAGTGAGACCTATAACTTAAGGCATAAGATGGGATAAAACATGCTTACGTTTTGCATAATTGTTTGGCAAAATTGTAAATCCCATATTTTCTAGGAATTGAAAACTTGTTTGTCAATTATTGTTTTTCAACAATTACCTATTCTATACTTTCACCACTAGCAGATCAACTGGTGTGGTGAAACTATGATAATGAGGGTCCTAAATTCAAGGAAAATTATATGGTTAATATGAATATTGACCAAAGGGTATTTTATTTTCTTGAATGTTTATTTATCGAAAGTACTAACTTTTGAACTTTTATTTTCTCAGAAATGGCTCAAGATGAATCTCTTGCACTAGCCTCGCTGCTCAAATCTATGTTTGATCGAGAGAAATTATTGGCACAAGAAATTTCAATGATTGGTATCTGAACTCGTAATTGTCTTTAGGGTTGCCAAAATTCTAGATTATTTGAACATGCCTTGTCCTCCTAAACTGCGGTGATACTCTTCTTTGAAGCACGAGTGCATGGGAAATATAGTATGATAGACATAATGAGGTGCTCGCATTATGCTTGGGAGTATGGCTCCAAAACTTGAAAAAAGCAGTTTAAGAATTACTTCCCTCACAACATGCTCGCCGAACTTATTTGGTTGTTTGAGAAGCTTTGCGATCGTAGAGTCAGTATGATTTGATAGATGCTCTACGATTAAAAGGGGACGGAAACCCGCGGCGCCAACGTCTGAAATGATGAGTTACATGGACTAGCTCGGGAGACTCGATTACGTCTACCCTAATGACATATAAATTGGCCTTATCAACGGATCCCTTAACAAGGAGTTTGATGGTTTCGTGTGATTACAATATGCATTGCACGGGAAGAAAGTTAGTGAGGTACATGCAATGCTCATTGACTACGAAAAGGTTTGCCCGAAGGCTCCTACACCTACGGTACTTGCTATTCAAAGGGTAGGATTTCTAAGCCTAATAAGTCGCTAGCGAACAAGAAAGGGAAAGGTAAGGGTAAAGTTGATAAGGAAAACAAGTTATGGCTTATCAAAAGAACCCGAAGTACCCTCCCAAAAGAGTAAGAATCCTAAAAGGATCAGGCTTGTCATCACCGCACCGAGGTAGGACATCGGAAGAGGAATTGTCCGCTCTACCTTGATGAGTTGCGTACTAAGAGGTATAAAGATCTTTGGCAATGTTGCTAGCACTTCGTACTCTTTGATGATAGATTTATTTGCTTTTCCTCATAAAATAAATTCTGAGTATATGATCTTGGATGTGGTATTCACATTTGTAATACATCGCAGGGACTTAGAGGTGCAAGGAAGCTCGTCTATGGACAACAATACCGTGCGTGGGTAATGGAGCACATGCGATCGTTGAAGCTATATGCACGTTTGATTTAGTTTACCTTGGGTTTAGTCTTGTCTTTGAACGATTGTCATTCGCCGCCTTCATAATTAGGGTGTCGTTTCTATTTCCTTGTTGAAAGATATTGGTTTTATTCATACATTTACCGATTATGGAATTTCGGTTTCTTTAAATGATGTTTTTACTTTAATGTTATTCCAAAGAAATGGTGTGCTTGAAATTGATTTGCATGATAATGTGATTGATAAAAATAATTCTGTTTTTAGCATCAATAATATAAGAATCAAAAGTGATTTGGATTCTTCATATCTTTGGATTCTTCGAAACATTTAAGGTTTTCAAGAGTGAAGTAGAACTGCAACTAGGAAAGAAGATTAAAGCTCTTCGATCCGATAGAGGTGGTGAATATTTAAGCCAAGAGTTTAAAGATTATCTTGCTGAGTGTGGGATTGTCCAGCAACTCACTTCTCCATATACTCCACAACAAAATGGTGTATCTGAGAGAAGAAATCGTACATTGTTAGACATGGTGCGATCAATGTTTAATCTTACAACTCTTCCCTTATCCTTTTGGGATTATGCTTTAGAAACTGATGTTCGCATTTTGAATATGGTTCTAACTAAGAAGGTTGATAAGACTCCTTATGAAGTGTGGTATGGGAAAGCTCCTAACTTGTCTTACTTAAAGGTCTGGGGTTGTGAGGCGTTTGTTAAACGTGACTCACCGATAAGCTACAACAAAGATCCATTAAGTGTATCTTTGTAGGATACCCAAAGGAAACTATGGGTTACTACTTTTACTTTCCACACGAAAACAAAGTAATTGTTGCTAGGTATGGAGACTTCCTTGAAAGGGATCTCATATCTCATGAATTCGATGGGAGAGTTTAGGATCCGGAAGATGATCAAGAAGAGACATCACCTTCGAAAACACTAGCCAACCTCAAGTAGAACACGAAAGTCCGAGTGTTTCACACGAAGTTGAAGTGGTTCCCATTCGTGATCCGTAAGAACTACGCGTGCACTGGCGTCTATGTCTTAACGTAGAAGGCGAGGAAAATATGTTAGGGATCTTCGTGAACCCGCTAACTATAAGGTCATGGCGATGAGTCCCGAAAAGGATAAATGGCAAGTCGCAATGAATGGGAAATGCAATCCATGAGAGATAACGAAGTTCGGATAGAGGTTGACTTACCTCCAAATGCTAAGGTAGTTGGAAGTAAGTGGCTCTATAAGATAAAGACCGACATGGATGGCAATGTACACACTATAAAGCTCGTCTTGTAGCTCAAGGTTTACTCAAACTTTTGGGATAGACTACGAGGAGACATTTTCTCTGTAGAGAGACATTAGAGCTATTAGGATTCTTATAGCCATAGTTGCGTACTATGACTATGAGATATGGCAAATGGATGTCAAACTGTCTTCTTAAACGGTCGCCTAGATGAGGACATATATATGGCGCAGCCTAAAGGGTTTGTGAATCCAAAATTTCCAAAGCGTGTATGCAAACTTCAAAGATCCATTTATGGGTTGAAGCAAGCATCAAGGCAATGGAACAAGAAATTTGATGAAGAAATCAAGAAATTTGGTTTCACTCAAAATCTTGATGAGCCATGTGTATATCACAAAGCTAGTGGGAGTAATGATATTTTACTTATCTTATATGTCGATGACATATTGATCATGGGAAAAGACATTCCAAGTTTGCAAGATGTAAAGTCTTATCTTGGAAAGTGCTTTTCTATGAAGGATTTAGGGGAAGCAGCATTTATTCTGGGAATCAAGATCTACCGAGATAGATCAAGGCGGTTGATTGGACTAAGTCAAAGTACTTACATCGATAAAATATTGAAGAGATTCAATATGCATAATTCCAAGAAGGGATATTTGCCGATGCAAGCTGAACATGGCTTAAGTAGTGAACTATGCCCGTCAACACCTGAAGAGGTGGCACACATGAGAAAAGTTCTTTATGCTTGGTGTAGGATCTATCATGTATGTTGTGAGATGTACAAGGCCCGATGTGGCATTTGCACAAAATATCACCAATCGATATCAACGAAATCCGTGTGAAACATCAGGCATCTTTATTAAGAACATTCTTAAGTATCTAAGGGCTACTAAAGAAATGTTTCTAGTGTATGGTGGGAATCCGGATGCGTAACTTGATGTTACTGGGTTTTTGCGATGCGTCTTTCCAAACTGATAAAGATGATAAGAAGTCTCAAACGGATATGTCTTTGTCATTAATGGAGGAGCATTGACTAGAAGAGCAAGAAGCGGAATAACGATCGCGATGTCTATTACGTGTTTAGTACATAGCCGCCGGAAGGCTGCGATGGTCGTTTGGATTAGGAAATTCATTTCGAGACTCGGAGTAATGCCTCAATTTAATTACCTTTAAATGTGTATTGTGACAACTCTCGCAATAACATTTGCCAATGAGCCCGGAGTCATGAAGGCGCCAGACATTTTCCTCGTCGATATCACTATGTTCGAGAACAAGTCGAAATAGGTGAAATCAATCTACTCAAACTTCATACGAGATGATAATCTAGTCGATCCCTTTACAAAGCCTTTGCCAAAAGAAAACTTCCGACCATGCCGATGGGATAGGACTTCGTTTAGCTAGTAGTTTCATGCGGATCTTTGATTAGTATTTGGATAAAGGATGTTATGAACAAATATTATTTTAACGAAATAAAATAGTTGTTTATGTTTATTTTTCATTTTCTTAATATTATATCCTATATTTGCATGTTTAATCCGTGAATGACTTATGTTATTCTAAATAGTCCGTTGTCGATTAATGATGTGGGAAAGTCATTGAATTAAGACAAATATGAGTTTTGGTAGAATATACTTAAAGTATATTGATGCGTGAGACATACCAGATTCACATGATATTCAATAAATTGAATATAGGACAGATCCCAACTTTACATGATTATACTTATGGATCTTTGTCATTAAGTAAATCATATAATGTTTATCCTCAAACTTGAGATACCGATAATCAAGTTATGAATGTAGTGCACTTGTGTAAGATAGTCTAACGCTATCCGTGAATCGGTAGTTATAAAATTTATTTTGAAGTGTTACAAAGTTCATGAGTTATGTTTGTAGTCAAGAGAATTTGTTCCTTTGAATTTGTTTCAAAGCATAATACTATTTTGGGCCCTCGTAGGGTTGACAAGATGTTTGTATGGCCATACCCAAGATCAATCGAAATACGCTCGGATGATTTGGTAATCTTGTTCAATCGGATATAACGAGAACATAATATTAACTTATGAAATGACTTGATCCATATTCATAGTTAATGTAGTATTAGTAGCAAAAGGATAAGTAAAAATGATGAATCATTAAATGGTTTTCTAGGATACCATACTCGATTCGATCTGGGGGCATTGGCGTGTTAGGCTAAACTAAACCAATGTCATTAATATATTGAATAATATCCAAGTGGGAGCTTAAAGGTTTTTGGATATAATTTAATATGCGTATGACCGGATTCGAACTTGAGACTTTGGGATTGAACACATTACGTATGAGAGTTGATGTTAAAATGATTAATATATATATATAAACGTTATTATTATTAATTATTTGTCACGAAATAAAACTTAACGATAGTTAATGTTTAACGAGGTTAGGCTAACGGTCGTTAATGTAAACTACGAGGACTAGAGATGAAATTAGTGGACAAGAAAATTCTAGAACCCCTCCTTGGGTTGCATGGCCGGTCGTGGCTCCCTAAAGCCCAAGGGGGGAGTTTTCTTGGTCACCAAGTTAAGTTACCTATAAATACAATCCCTTGTATTCATTCATAACCTAACCTTGGATCACTAAGAAACCTAATTTCTTTTCTCCTCTCCTCCTTCTTGTTTTGGCCGATCGGTTACCAACCCTCCCCAAGGGTTTCGATTTTTCCAACTCAAGATACAAGTGTTTGGTTTTATTGGTGATTCAAGAACCTAGCTTTTCACATCAAATCGATATTAGTACGTGTGTACAAGAACGAAGGACAAATACATTTGTATTTGTGGGATTTTGGTTGTCGACTTATAAAAGGGTCGAAGGTTTTGAAACCCTAAGTTAGGGTTAGGGTTTGGTTCATTGTTCTTGGTATCGTGTGTTTCTTGAATTGCTAAAAGGTATGCACATTCTTATTCGGTTAATTAATTTACATATATTATTCTTATTACTTCCACTGCATGCTTTGATGATGTTCACTTGTTTATAATAATTGTTATGATTAGTAAAACCCAACAGTAACTACTAAGGATTCTGCATGGGATCTTACTAGATCATGATAACGGTGGCCCTCTTGTGCAAACCATGTAGGGCATATCGCCCGCTGCTTGTGTCGGATGATCATATTATGTAATATGATACATGTATACACAATATCTTGGAGATCATGTTTATACAGCCCTCGAGCCGGAACTTTAAGCGTTTTCCACTTCTTTTTCAACACACCGAAAGCTCATTCCACATCTTTCCTTGCTGCTTCGTGCTTCCTCTTGTATAGTATTCTTTTTTCATCGCCCGTAGGAGGATTGAAATAGATTTAATAAGAATATACCATTCTGGATATATACCGTCAGTAAGATAATATCACCTTTGGTAAGCAACATCGTTAGCCTCGAATTCAAGTTCCGGTGCTCTCCCAGATTTGACATCATTGAAAACGGGGGAACAATGTAAAACTTTGATGTCTTTATTCATCCCGGAGACACCAAAGAACACATGCCAAATCCATAAATCTTGGGAGGCGACCACTTCCAATAAAATGAATGGATGTGGCCCGTGATCACCCATAGCATATTGACCTCTCAAACTATTTGGGCAATTCTCCCACTCCCAACTTGTACAATCAATGCTTCCCATCATCTCAGGAAACCCATGCTTTTGCTCGTGATGAGCATATATTCTTTCAAGGTCAGAATACGTGGGCTTTCGCAAATACTCAACACCATATAACTCTATAATAACCCTACAAAAGTTACGGAGACAATCACGTGCTGTTGTTGCACCCAATTGCAGATACTCGTCAAGAGAATCGAAAATGGCCGCAGATCCCAATCGATTAATTCAGTAGTACACTGACCAATAGGAAATAACAAGCACGCCCTACAATCAGGAGTTTGTTGAAAATAAGGAGAATAATTGGTTACCTCTCGAACAATTCGGGTGAATAGTTCTCGGCTCATCCGGAACCGCCGACAGAATGTTTTTTCGTCATACAACGGTTCTTCGGAGAAGTAAGCGGCAACTAAATGATTATGAGCACCCTCATGATCCCTAGGCGTGTAGTTTCGTTGAACCTTTGGCAGTGACGCTTGGTAAGCGTCCCAAGCATACTGCGTAAATTCCACAAACTCCGTAAACTCGCTCATAACTTCTTCATCGTCGGAAGACGAAGAATTAAAAAATATCTAGTAAGACATAATTAACAACATGTGTTTGAAAGTGTTTATGAGAAGTTGTTTGAATTGTGTGTTTAGAAATGTGTTTGAGGTTGGTATTTATAATGTTGTAAAAGTGATAAAGTTTTAAAAAGTTTTTAATTTAAAAAAAAAAAAAAAAAAAACCCAAACGGTATAAAATTTTGTCCACATGTGATATACAAACTCGGTTTGAGTGAACTAGTTCGTCCAATTTGATGAGACCAACCGAACACAACCTTTGTGCCACAGTGGGGCAACCGAAGGAAACCTTGGCACAACCCTTTGAGTCGACCGACCCATTGTGGTAAGCCCTTACAGGGCCTTTATCTTCAATAACTGGAATAAAATCTTACAAGCTATGTTTTGTAAAATTGTAATTTGCTCCATCATTTTGCGGTTATACAACTTCATCTTTTGGATCAAACCTGTTAACTAATATGCAATTTTTAACCAAACAGTTTACGATGTATAGCGAAAATACATGTTCATTTCTTAGGAACATGTACAGGCTTTGCTTTTGAAAACAAACAACGTTGACGTCGATTACAATTTAGAAGACGAAAAAACTTTACTTTATACAAATTTTGGATATTGCGATTGTTGTTTTTCTATAGTCAAGGACATGTCTTAACTTGTTGCTCTTGTTTTTATTCCTCTAAAATGAATGTAAAGTATATTTAAAACACCAGTTGTAAAAAATTGATGTTACAATTAAGAATACGACACAATCTAACACTATATCGATAGGGACAACAAGTTTCAAACCTCGAATTCTCCTAAACAACGAAATTTTATCATTTGTATCTTCTTATCTAGCCTCATCATACCATCATGTGTTGATACTAAGTTTTTTGTTTTGGTTCAAACAATCAAAACGATAACATAGTTGGCACATGAGCTTTTGATCGGTCATTTTCCTAGCAATTTCGCTATGCACTGAGTATCACGCCTGCTAGAATGCGAAGGGATACGACACAAAACTCATGAACGCTCGTACAAGCATTTATAATTATCATACGTGCTTCTGCTTATAGTTTCATAGTTAAGTAACAACCAATTAAGAAATGTCCGATACATTCATTTTCTCATGTGTTACTGTTCTTTCCTAAATTTGACAAATGAAATAGTAAATATGTAATAATAACAAGTAATATTATAAAAATTTCGAGATACAAAACGAGTCTTTAAATAATTACTCTCTTCGTCTGAAACTAATTATCCGCTTTCAAAATGCAGACACATTTAAAAAATTACAATGTTCACCATTAGAAAACTTTTTGATTTGTTAAAATTTAACAACCATAAATAACAATGTGATTTGTTAAAATTTCAATAATCACTTTTAAAAAACTTTTGATTTGTTAAAATGCAGACAGTCTTAGGGGCGTTTGGTTCACGTAACGTTTTGAAGAATCAGAATCTTTGGAAGAATCAGAATTTGATGTAATTGTAATTTAAAGAATTGGAATGTGTTGTAATTGTAATGTATTGTAATCAGAATTGATGAAATCTACTAATGTGTTTGGTTGACTCATAACGTAATGTAATTCAATTTTTTATAAAACTTAAAAGTTAATATAATAACAATAATAATAATAATAATAAAATAATAATATAATAATAGTAATAATAATAATATTAAAAATAAATAATAATATTAAAATAAATAATAATAATAATAATAATAATAATAATAATAATAATAAAGAATATTAATAATAAAAATATAATAATAATAATATAATAATAATAATAATAATAATAATAATAATAAAAATAAAATAATAATAATAATAATTATTATTATTATAATAATAAAATAATAATAATAATAATAAAATAATAATAATATAATAATTATTATTATTATAATAATAAAATAAAATAATAATAATAATAATAAATAGTAATAATAATAAAAATGATAATTAATAATTAATAATAATAATATTAAAAATAAATAATAAAATAATAATAATACATTATTATTATTATTATTATTATTATTATTATTATTATTATTTATTATTATTATTACTATTATATTAATTATTATTAATTAATATAATAGTAATAATAAATAAATAATGATAATAATAATAATAATATTATTATTATTATTATTATTATTATTATTATTATTATTATTATTATTTTTTTAATATTATTATTATTAATTATTAATTATCATTTATTATTATTATTAATATTATATTTTAATTTATTATTATTATTATTATTTTATTATATTATTATTATTTTTTTTATTATTATTATTTTTTATTATAATTATTTTAATATTATTAATTATTATTATTATTATTATTATTATTATTATTATTATTATTATTATTATTAATATTATTATTAATTATTAATTATCATTTATTATTATTATTATTTTATTATTATTAATATTATATTTTTATTATTATTATTATTATTATTATTTTATTATATTATTATTTTTTTTTTTTTTTTATTATTATTATTATTTTTATAATTATTTTAATATTTTTAATTATTATTATTATTATATTATTATTATTATTATTATTTATTAGTTTAATTATTATTATTAAAGTAAATAAATATATAAAATTATTATAATTATAATTATAATAATAATTATTATTATTACTTTTATTATTATATAAATTTTATTATTTTAGTATTTATATAATAATAATAATAATAATAATAATAATAATAATAAAATTCAATTACAACGTAATTCAAAACTTTCCATCCAACATCCCATGTAATCCGAATTCCTCCTGGATGTAATTGGAATGATCAATTACAATTACAACGCAAACTAAACAAATTTCACGTAATGTAATCAATTACATTCCTCCATTCTCGCGAACCAAACAGATTCACGTGAATGTAATCAAATTACAATTACATCCAATTACTTAGGATTACGTGAACCAAACACCCCTAGAGTTGTATAGTTGTATGTATTTGTGGAATGTGAAACTCTAAAAGGACAACAAGTTTGATTTTTAAATATAAAAAGTATTCTCATTTGTACATATTAGGTATAACAAGAAAGAGTTGACATTAATATCTACAAGTAACATAGTTCAATTCAAAAAAAATTCCTCATGAACTTCAAAACAAAGTATTATTTTATATAAAAAGTTAACCATACATACAGCTGCTTGAGGTTGTTATTTTTTGTTTTTCTCTTTACTTTCATCAAAGCACAAATATATTTCACACACAAGAACTTTGGTTCAACAATTTCAATAATTACAACCCTTTGTTATATCAAGTGAAAGGATCTTGGTTCAACAATTCCAAATATATTCCACCATCAGGACGGACTCAAGATTTTCAAGAGCGTTGCACGTAAATTTTTTAAAGGATCTTGTACAAATTTTCTTTTATCAAAAGTAATAAAATTTGCATTAATAAAGAATTATGGGCTAAACTAAAGTTGCATCACAAAAAATAAATAATGAAAGTAGCACAAATATTATTGGAGATTGCACGTAAAAAAGTAACACTTTTCGAATTAGTTTACACTTTGTGATTCAAAATCGATGTCACACTGACTACCATGTAGATGCCTCATATTAACAACCACTAAACTAATCTGATGGTAAGGTGTTCAGACGTCCTCAAAAGAAGTTTCAGACTCAAACTTCCTTATGTAAACATTTTAGGGATGGTCACGAAAATGGTTTAAAACGGTCACAAAACACCTCATTTAAGCAGCGTGCATCTAACTCAAATACTTGCAATCCCAAATAGCCTCAACTAATAAAACCTTGTTCGTTTGCCCGTTTTGATAACTCTATCACATTTGTTATCATTAAACGATACAACTACGTTAGATTACCATGAATAATGCCACACTATCTAGCTTTATCACGAACGAAAAAGGCAAACTACACGAAGAGTCCTAGATTGCCACATTATCTAGCTTTATCAAGAGAAAGATCTGGTTATCATTATACGTAGACAACTAAGTCTTGTTTTCTCTCCATTAGAAATAGGATAATACCAAGATTCCATGTTCCATTTTGGAACTTGTGGTTGTGGTTTTGGTCTTCAATGGTGTTGTGGTGCTTTTGATATTTGCCAATGTGATGGATAGCTAGGTGAGTGGTCTCTAACAACATGATCCATTATTGCACATGTAGGTATCACACAAGTTGGCTTTAAAAGATTGAATTGAATTGAATTTAGTGTATACTATTTACTCACTAGACTGTGTAATTCACATGTCAATATGTATGATCAGGGACAGAATAGACTAAATATGATTGGATGCACAAATTTTTTTTGTAAGTAAATGTGCATTTAGGAAAAATCTTTTTTTTTTCAAAATTAACACTATATCGAAAAATTCATAGATTCTTGGACACGCAGGAACCTCCTGTTCCGTCCCTCAGATGTGATCCATCATCCAATAAGTTATTGGTTCAAATCGGTTGGAAACATAAGTATGATATCAAGTGTACAGTAAGTCCGTTAATAGTTGATTTTCAAATAAAATGCGATGAGTCAACAATAGTCTTAATTTTACCTAAATTGTTTACAAGCACGTGTTCGTTATGTGACATGAAATCGACAACCAAAACAAGTTCAACGATCACGATAAAAGATTATCTAACTTATAAGTTGCAAGTGTCAAAATTTTTACAAGTACGTGTTCGTTATATGACATGAAATCGACAACCAAAACAAGTTCAAACGATCAAGATAAAAGATTGTCTAACTTATAAGCTGCAAGTGTCAAAATGGATGTCACAACTTATAGTGAGTAATAGCTTTAGTGGGCATACCAATTGATACTTTTACTAAAAGTAGTAGAGTTGTATCATGGTAGTTAAGTTGGGTGAGATTGGATTGTCTCATACGTAACAATAAAATGTCACATATGTTAGTTTTAAAAAAGCTTTTTAGAGAATAATATTCTTGCTTTGATGTTCAATACAAGTAACTTGAATCAATCAAACATTGAATAGAAATGATTAACACAATAATAGGCAATAAGCATATTTGAGATTATTCCAAAGTCCAGCATGTTACTTGTCACACTTACGAATAAACGATGGTCCTCGATGACGGCGACATAAAACGAGAGACCTAATTAGCCAACCTAAATGATGTTTGTAAACGAGCTTGGGCTTGTTCTTTATTTTGACACAGAAAACATATATATACAGTTTTGTTAAGGTCTACAAATGAAGAAACAACTTAGAGAAGTTGTTATTATATACATAATGATATTGAAATCTTATTGTAATCAACCTTAGCCTTGATTTACTTAAAAGATTTACATATCTTTAGCGTAACATTATGCTAGTAACTTATCGACTAAAAGTTTGAGGATTTAAGTTCTGAAATGTATGATGTATTATTGTCATGGACTAACCTTGCCACACCTGATTTTGAGTCACGAAGTGTATTTTGTTTTCAATAAGTGTCAATTTTAATGCGTGCAACCCGACAATAATTTCTGCTAATCTATCTCTACAGTGCAATTTGAGTTTAGCTAAAAATATTCTTTATAGTGCAAATTTTAGTACTTCTGATTTAAAAAAATAGCGCAAAACCTTTCCAAAATAAATTGTGTAACACTCACCTCAAAATCCTAAGTCCGTCCCTGGTCGTAATTAGATGTGTAATATAAAGTGTCTTATTGAAAGAAACTTTTTTGATACAAAATGAAAAGTTGCAATATTGGTGGATTGTGGATCTTCATAATGGGTTTATAAGTCATTAAATATTGCCATATTTGATATGGGCCTTGTTATATTGTTTTTATAAATATGGGCCTGATCCAAGATTGTTGTCTTCATGGGAAAACAGAAACTGATGAATCACAAACGAAGTTATAGCATGTTAGATTTGAGTTTGTAACCACTATTTGTGATGGCTCAATCAACATATTACAAAGTATTAGAACTTTCTTGTTTAATCATCAGTATAAATTAAAAGGTTAAGATGTAGATTGCATATAGATTTACGTATACGTTGATGATATTTTCCGTCATCCGTCATAAAGGTGATGATATTTTTCGAAACATTGAGTTTGGACTACGAGTGTTGTTATTAGCGTTGAATAAGATGATTTAATTATTATGCGCCGTGTTCTAAAAATTTCCAGACCGACCCATTTTTTTGTGATTCCATATTAAAAGTTCGTACTCCGTATCTTGTAACCATACATAACCCTTTCTTCTTTTCTTTCTTGAACCTAAATATTGCGACGACTCTTCCAATGTATTCGATAACTCTAGACTGTATTCAAGATCATTGCCCTAATCATACTTTATGCACAAGCAATATATAAGGTTAGTTGGAAAGAACAAAAAGATTTTATGCTAAAAAATGTATAAACTATAGCTTTAAGCCTTTTTAGCACATAATTAAGCCCATTCCAATAATAGAAAGGGCTAGTTGGTGAGGATATGGGACAAAACACAATCTTAAATGTGTGTGTATAGTTTGGAACATATCGAATTTGTAAGGATATGGTGTCATAGAATTTGGGAAATGAGTTGGTTCCACTAGTTTAGTTCTCACCATGTGCACCTTAATGCCCTCAACATTGTCCCTCAACTCGTGTGCAATGTTTTATAGTGTTTCATTCTTTTTATAAAATATTTTTTGAGTTATGACAAGTAGTAAAATGATTGAATTATTTAGATAAAATGCAAGAAGCCCTAAAAGTAGGACTAAACCGTATCAAGTTTATGCTAGAAACCGAATAAAGTCAGCCTCAAGTTTATAATCGTGTCGTGGTACCCTAAAAGAAATGGAGGGTCTGTTTAGATTCACGATCCAAAGACACGTCTAAATCCTACCACGCTTAATAACATAAAATGAAAGGCCTTAAATCATAGTTTTACCATTTCTACCGTTGGGATTCTCAAACTCAACCATTAAGACGATGATCAACTGTCGGACTCTCTATGATCTTCGAGATATGATCAAATCAGGAGGTGGGCCAGAAAGTTATGGTTGATAGGCGATTTTGATAATTTTAAAAAGCTGCACTGATTGGTTCGTTAGAGGTGAAATTACAAAATAGATGATATTTTGGAAATTTTGCATAACAATTTTTTTCGCTAGGGGGCACATGCCCACCCTGCCCCCACCTATCTCCGCCAGTAATCAAATCCAATCCGTTTCTATTCAAAAGGTCGTTTCTCTTATAGGTCAACTACGTGTTTGCGTTGTAAGAAGATACTTCAAAGGCAAAAATCGACAAAATCGACCACTTTCTAATAGGTACACAAGTCAAAAAACAAATGAAATCTCATCTTGTGTATATTCGATAACCTAATAATACTAAGCTTCCAAAGAATAATGATTGACAAGGCAAAGCATGAGAAAATATGTACCTTAACGTAATCGAAGAAAAAAAAAATGACATGAATGATTCATTTGCAGGCTTCTAATCATCAATGTTTAATATTAAGAATCATAACTTAAAAGCTTCACGTTTAGTTATTGCATACAACTAGTGGTATCTTATATATGTCAGTCAAAAAGTTTATTAACATAAAGTAGATTGAGATTTTCTTGTCTATCCATTAATTTAGAAGAAAAAAAGTTTTTCCACCTTTGATAAAAACACAAATTTGTAGTGGAATTATAAGTACGTAGGTGAAAGCAGAGGCGGAGACAGGAGAGGGCCAGGTGGGCACGTGTCCTCTAGCGAGAAAAAATGGAGTGTAAATTTTTTAAAATATCTTGTTATTTTTGTAATTTGCCCCAATAATGAACTGATTTGTAATGTAGTTTTTAAAAGTTATCAAAATTTATCTTTCGATTATAACTTTTTGTCTCCGCCTCTGAGTGAAAGTCAAGATAATTTATACATTTTAGACTAACATACTTTATGATCGTATATACACAAGAACAAGGAAAGTTTATATAGGTAATATATTATAGCTAGCATCTTAAACCACCTTAATTTTTCATACCTCGCTCCAGCGAGATTAGGTATTGTTGTTGTTAAACCACCCTAATTAAGTTCAAACTCTCGTGAAGTTGTTATGAGATTGTTTTAGCAAGGCATAGTTCTAAATGAGAAATGAGCTTGATATTGATATGTTAACAACTTTTGAAAACTCAGCATGCAATCATTTTACCTACCTAATTTTCACAGCATTAATCTAACTTACTTGACTATTTGTTTTTGAGCAAGGACGGAGCATAGTAGGGGCAAGAAGGGGTTGTGACTATACAAAAACGAGTTTTGCTAGAGAAAATCATGTCGTTTCGGTCTTTATACAGAAATAACATGGTTGTGACCCGCAACAGCCATATTTCCGCTTACTAAATACGAGTAACATACTTGTTTATGATAGTAAATGATTGACCTTTTAGCCATGCTTTTAATCTGCTAGACCGAAAGACGTACATTATGGTGAAGAGCAGCCTCTTATGATTCTTACTTGGTACCAATGATGAAAGACAAAGCTTTTCCTGTCGATGATACCTTTATTTTGCCTTTCCAGTTACATATATATTATATATTCTGCTTTTAATTGATCACATATATGGTTTATAAACCTTAAAATCTTTACAGTTGCATCTAGTTAATGATCAGTACATGCAATTCTTTTCGGATTTGATGTTGTTATTGTTAAAGTAATGTTTTTGTTAAAGGGTTCCCGGTAAAAATATATTGGTTTTTTCATCATGTGCTTGACAAGGCAAGATAAACGAAAAAACACAAAAGTAAAGAATCACGGACCCACAAAAATCGTTTTTATAGATATTTTTGGATCCATGAGTCTTTTCAGATTTTTTTTTTTCTTATCTCGCGCCCCGCGCACAAATAAAAACCCAAATATATTACACCAAAACCGCTTAAATACAATATAATGTGATGAAATATCGCATAACCTCAAACAACCGTTTGAACAACTAAATTATTTGTGACATGCCACAAAACGACCACACTAACTACATACACAAACTAGAACACCAAAACAATCCAACCACTACTTTAGAAGTAGCTGTTTCATCATAAACATTCTCAACATCATCATCATCATCACTCTCCAGAATCACGCAAAATACTCTTCCCATCTACCTTCGTGGTGAGGTCAAAGTCCACATTCATACCGACCGTTGCCTATCTTTCGGAAGAGGCCTCACCTTTTCCTTGTATCATCAATTAAGTTTTCAAGTTCAGTTTGGTCCTTTAAAACATCAAAGAGGTTCTTAAAGGGTATATTATTAGTAGCTTGAACATTAAAATCAACATTACTTGTGGTAGCTTGTTTACCATTCGATGTAGATGCATGATTTGCATCCTTAGACCGAGATGAAGTTGCCTCATTAGCGTCCATAGGAGTCAAGTATTAGGTATATGCGTAATAATGTATACATACAACGTGTTGGTAGCTTAATGGCGAGGTAAAACTTAATTGATTGTTTTTTTAATGGTGTTCTGTGATTCACCTTTCGGTCATGAGACCGATCATATTAGAGGAGTCATGCATTATACATACATACGCATACATTCGATTAGAAATTAAGTAGCGTGTTTAAAGGTTATTAACAAACAATTAAACGCCTAATGCTTGATGATTCGAACACATTCATCATCATACTCTCTAATGTTTTTGCACGCGAATCTTTGACCCCAAACGGGAATAAACATAAATACAGTATATGTTTTTACCCCGAATATTATATTCATGCCAACTATGTTAATCATGGCATGCTGAATTTGGTGATGATCATAGAAATCTATTAGGAATATAATGATTTATGACAACAATTGTAATGATTGAATAATTGCTTACATTTTCTTAATTTTTCAATTGCTTAATACTCCTTTCGTCACAAAATAATTATACCCGACAAACAACACAAAGTTTTTTTTTTTTTTTTCTTTTTAAAAAAAAATTGCCTTAATTAATTAATTTTAGTATTTTAAAAATAATAATAATAACTTAAAGAAAGTTAATATAGTAAACTCGATCAAAATTTTCTATCTATTTTTAATAGTGAACAATTCAATTAGAATATCTTAAAAAAAAAACCATAAACTATTAATTTGGGACAAAAGACTATAATGATTTATATATCATGTTGTTACCAAGACTATCCAATTTTCTAACATGAACTAGCTCGACCATTTTTCTAGTTATGATAACTTATAGTTAATCGATGTCCAACTAAACGATATGTCTATAATTCATTTAAAGTATTTTGGCCGTGTTAATTTCATTCTTCGTCATGATTTGTCCCTAGATCGTGAAATGAGCTAGCTCCGTTGAATAAACTGAAATAACAAACATTCTCCGTTAGAACATTGTAAACCTCATCTCGTAGGTGTATTGTATTATTAGCTAAACTATCTAGAGAGTATGCATATCGTGAAACCCTAATGGACCCAAACCCACAACCGAACCGGACATGAGCTATATTTATCATCTAATAATTACCCCATGTGTTTTTTTTATGTTCTACTGAAACGACACAAGTATCTTTCTCATCAAGGATAATGTACCCTAGACATATCGATAAAACAAAAAACATTTATCATTTGAGGGTGAAACATTGTGCATGAAAATGAAAACACAAAAGAGAGTGCAATTGATAAAAACAATTTAGTGGGAATAAATTTTTACAAAGAAAAAGTAGAAGGTGACTCATCAAGGTGCACACACTTGCCCAAGATATGAATCTAGCTATCGAATAATCCTACAAAGGTAGCTTCCAAAATCCATCTCATAAAGAAGATTTATATATGTCCCCATGTTCATCTTAATACTTACAAATTTTAACAGCTTCAAACTCAAGATTATTAGCTACACAACATCACTTCAAAGTTCAAAAACTATATATTGCCTTTTTTATTGGCAAGTTGGACTAGTTTTTATATGACATAATAAAACAAACGAGCAATATGGTGTTAACCAGCCTAGGCAAAGCTACCTAGCCAGCCCACGTAAATTGGGAGCACAACTAAATACAAGCATAAGTAGAATGGGGGACGAAAGCTTTTGGAGATGACAACATGTCTTCGTCAAAAGTTGCTAAACAACAAAAATTTCGAGCCCTAAACTTTGACTTTGTCAAAAAAACAAAACAACAACAACAATAATAATAAACTAAATTTTTGACGAGGACCATGTCCTCACCAAAAGATTATTTGTTTTTACTATATAGTAAACCAAGGACGTCAAATATTACAATCTATCATCTATTATTAAAGTGCTAATTACTGGATGGAAAACTTGTGTTTGTCGATAAGGATGGGTTACCACTAAAATCAAATGTTGATAATGCTCCAAGTCGAGGTGGAAATGGCAATGCTAAAATCCCTACCAGTGCGAGCACACTAAAACGCACGTATGATCGTGTCTCACTTGTGGATCAAACCAATTTGGTGCATGGGAATAAGGCGCTGAATTTTGAGATGCCTAAGGTGGTACCTTTCGAGGTTAATGAGGGAGTAAAAAGGGTAGAAGAGTCGGTTCTTGCTGCCCCAGTTTCACTTGCAAGTAAGGTTGGTGCTAGTACTACTACTCGAAAGGCTAATTTTCACACCCCATATACGAGTGAACCTCTTAACGAAAAGGCTGAGGCACATATTTTTGTCTTCAGTCTTGGATGCTAATTCTACATTTGAAAACAACTTATTCTGGTATTTTATTGGTAAGAGAGTTGCATTTTCTGTTGTGGAGAACTACGTTAAGAATGCATGGAAGAAGTATAGTTTAGTTTGTGCTATGATGAACTCAAAGAGGCTATTTTTCTTTAAATTTTCATCAGTTGATGGATTGAATGGTGAGTTGGAGAGTGGATCTTAGTTTATTCGCTCAATTCCCATTATTTTGAAGAAGTGGTCTCCTATAACTAGTTTGGTAAAAGAGTATTTGGGTTCTATTCTCATGCAGGGTTAAACTTCATGGTATACTTATTGATGTGTTTATTGAGGTTCATATTGTTCGATTATGATGAGTGAAAACCACCTTAGGTGTGGTGTTTGTATGGTTTTCGCCATGATAAAAACCTATGTCTTAAATGTGTAGTTGTTGATTTAAATAAGTAAGTTGTCAAGAATAATAATGGTTTTCAAGCTCCTTCAAGAAAGGTGTTTCATGGCATTGAAGTTGGTAAAGGAACGAAATACAACCCTACTAAACCAAAGAAACAGTTTACAAACTTGTGTCGACGTGTGGGATACTACCAATGTTTATAAGGCTAAGATCTCGAGATTGGCTAATTCGAGGTGGCGAATATTGTGACACCGAATCCGTTTGATGTTTTTAATATGGTCGGAAATGACGTGGGTGATGAGTCTAGTGTTATAGGTTATTCCATAATGATGAGGCTGATTTGGATACAAGTTGCAATTAGGAAGCAAAATTGGCTAGAGATGAAAGTGATTGTGAGGTGATTGAAGATGCGAATGAAACGGCTAGTTTTTTTGCATCTAAAAAATTTACGGTTGCTAGTTCTTCTAAGGGAGGAGGTGGAAGTGGAAGTGGGGGAAGAACTTATATGAGTGTTAGAAGGAGAGTTATAGTGATGATCCATATGATGATGATCCTTATGATAATGAAGAACGCGAGGAGCTTTCAAAAGCTCAACTGGCATTTTGTGATACGTTTAATATAAATATTTTTCATAAATCTAGGCATTAGTTTATATTTGGTTATTGAGTTAAATGTATTCTAGTTAGTAGTTGTCTTTATCTTTTTGTAAGGATAGAAGTGTATTGTTTTTTTTTTTGGTGCAAAAAGTGAACATATTTTATTAATCACAATGTCTCATACAAACAATGAAAGAGTTATAGTCATGCCTATAACTCTTGACAATACTAAAACAGACCATACATCAGATAACACAAGTTATCTCATACAGTCAAGTAACTAAAAACAAATATAAACTTTCTGCAATCAGTCTTCAAATCCACACAAGCCTGCAGTCAAACTACCATTAGTTTTGCAAACATACTGTAGCATCCGAGTTCTTCTTTTATTCACCAATAACCATCTAGCTACATTTCCACCTTATCTACCCATCATGATCATTCAACCTGCCACCATAATAACCATGACAAGCTAGATTAGTGGCTTCACTAGAAACCCAAAACCTCTCCACCGCAAGGGCTATACCAACTGTACACATTTTCATCTACTACAATGGCTTCACACATTGGGAACACACACACTGCATGGGTGAGTACCAACCATTGCCTCCTTAGCAAAGTGCATATCTAGGGCCATATAGGTTTATCTTTCACTCTCACAATTCCTAAACACATGCACCACCACACATGTCACTTTATCCTACACAGATGGGAACTCACTTTATGGGATTCAAAAATAAAACATAGACTGCCTTTGACCCAAACACCCCTTTATTACCTAACAAAAGCCTATAAAAGAGAGAGTAAGCCAAAAGACAACTATGTCTATTTGAACCCCAAGATATAGAGCCATCATCTTAAGTGAACACAACTCATTTAGTTTCCACAGATTCAGGATACTGAAGAGAAGGTTAAAAACCTTTAGAGATCAGTAGAGAAGACAAGTACATCACCCCTTAATCAGCAGAATAATTCGAACCTCAGCTCTGATTATCCAAGTTTGATCATAACTTGGTTGATATACATGAATATACCCGTATAGAGATAACAATTGATAAGTTATCTTTGAGATAATACACATAGCATGCAGGAAACTACCTTATGATAACATGAATTAAACTACTGGAATTACTCTTTATACAATTTATTACCCACAAGCTAGATCCACAAACCAGATAAAAGTAATCCGATGATTTAGATCGCCCCAATTACTATCCATCTCGCAAAATACACCCTTATTCCAAACACCCCGTTATTCAAAGATTCATAGTCGTGAGCTTTCTTAACCACTTGCATTTTGACTTCCCATTCCACCCGAGCATTCACGGCGGTAATATAATTCTTTACTTCCAGGCTAATCAATCTCAATCTAATGGTATCTGTAACAACCTTGAGAAGATCTTCCCAATTTCTGCTTTCATTCTTAAAATTCTATTGTTTCTGTCTTGCCAAATGAAGTAGACACAAGTTGCTAAGCTTAATCTTCTTAGAATACTATCAATAGTTTTACTGTTAGGCATACCAACAAATAGCTCCACAATTTCAATCCAATCCTTGTCATCACAAACCACTTTAGTTTTTGTCTGAATTTCCCTCCAAATTAAACTTGCATAGCTGCATTTAAAGAAAAGATGAGAGTGAGAGTCCATATCACTGTTACATAGAGGATATACCATCAAATCGTATTCTTATCCTATCCTGTGTGGTCAGTCAGCCTTGTATAGCTAACCAGAGAACAAAGGAGTGTTTGGGTATATTCTGGGAAAACCAAACCAGTTTATACCACCTTACATCATCTTCACTAGGTTGAAGATCTATGTATGCCTGATTAACAGTGAACTTACCAAGCTTGCATGTGTTACTTTTCCACCTTAACTAATCATCATTATTGTTATCAATGGTAGCAATAATGAGTTTTGTTATCAAAGGAAATTTAGTATACCATTCAATGACTACCTCCATGTACCATTTTCAATCATATATTCATATCAACAACTTTGGCATCAAGACGCATTGTATAAATCTCTATAGGAGATGAATTTAAACAAAGCACCAATTGAGCTCGAATTATCAAACCACATAGAAGTCTTTCTGCCATTACCCACTTGCATGACCATGTAATCACACACTTCTTGTCTCAATATCAGAATATTCCTCCAACTCCATCTATCATTGATATCCTCATTGATGGCCCATACATTCTTACCTTTTAGTTTGACTGTACTAATCCACTTAACCCAAAGAGAATTTTATCCATGATCACGTGCCAGAGATGTTTAGTGATCATTGCTTTATTCCACATACTCAAATCTTTAAGACCTAAACCTCATTTGCTCTTTGGCTTGCAAACATTTTTCCATGCAATTTTAGCTTTCCCCTTAGACTCTTCATATTGATTCCATTGAAGACCCTTTAATAACTTGTTGATATCATTGACAATAGTGTGAGGTAGAAGAAGGCGAGGCCCAATAGACATGAATGGACTCTAAAATGAAGCTACTAATTGGAGTATGCCAGCATCAGACAAGCATTTAGTTTTCCAATTAGTGACTCTGCTCTTGACTCTATCAATGATACTTGCACAATCTTTAACTCCAAGTCTTTTTGCAATTAAAGGCACTCCAAGGTATCTAACTGGTAGCTTCTCAACTTTAAAAGTTACAATATCCATAATACTTCTTTGTTCATCTTCATTTAGACATCCAAATACAACTGTGTTTTTGTGGTAATTAAGTAGCAGCCCAGAATAAGATCCAAATTCTTCAATAGCATTCTTTAGAACAGAAAGAGAGTGGCTATTACCATGACATAACATGAGTAGGTCATCAGCAAAGCATACATGGGTTATCTTCAGTTCTTTATAGCCAAAGTGGTATTTAAAATTATCATCTCTTTCCACCTTATTCTGCACAATCAAATTAAGAATTTCCATAAAAATAGTGAAAAGATAAGGAGAAATGGGATCTCCTTGTCTTAACCCTCTCCTACCTTTGAAGTAGCCATACCTTTCACCATTAATACAAATAGAAAAAGAGGTGGTAGCGACACATTTCATAATCCAATTTACCATCTTACTATGAAATCCAAAACCAACAAGAACGTCCTCTAAGAATTGCCAATTGACTGTATCATATGCTTTCTGGAATGTCAATCTTCAAAGATGTTCTTTTAGGACCCTCTTTTCTATTATATCCTTTCAAAATTTCTTGGGAGAGTAAAATATTGTCTTGTATATGTCTGTTAGGGATACATGCACTCTGATTTTTTCTGACCAACATCCCTAAAACTTCCTTCATTCTCTCAGTAAGAATCTTGCTTATACACTGAAATAATACATTGCAGCATGCAGTTGGTCTGTAATCAGATACTTGTGCTGGTGTTTGGCTCTTAGGAACAAGTGTGATGAAATGAAATTAATCTCTTTTAAAATCTTACCTGAATCAAAGAACTCTTTAACTGCTTTACAAACATCATTGCCAACTACATTCCACTTTCTTGAAGTGTTAGGCTTATAGTAGAAAGCCCATGAGCCTTGGCCCAAGCCCATAAGAAGGAAAGGATGCTAGTAGTGTTGCCCTAGCTCCTTGCCTATAAATAATCTTGTAAACCATCCTTAGAAGGTTGGTTGTTCATTTACTTTCATACTCTACGCGTAACCTTTCTTATTATCCATATGTGTATGTTTGTTCTTGTTCAACCAATCACTCCGTCATCTATTTCTTCTATTGATGCTTGTGTTGCAAATATGGGAACCTAACATTGGTATCAATCGCCTAATAGTTGGGTGAAACGACTTTGTTTTTGAAGTATTTGTGTTACGCATAAGGTTCATGATTTCAAAACTTTGATACGCATAAAAACTCATCTTTTTTTCACTTTCAAATCCAAGATTCTTGTACTTTCAAGGTTATTAGGTGTTAAAGGTCAAGTTTTTGGCAAAAAGTTTCAAACTTTACGTGTATTTATTAGTCTTTAAGCTTGATTTCATTCGTGTAGCTGGTTCTACGCGTAAGGTGTACAAAAGTTTTGGATCATCAAGTTTCACACTTTTGCGTTATTTTGGTGATATTGAAGATGTCTCATCACAAAAATCTGGTTTAGAAACACTTTGGGCTGAAATCTCAGTTTTGGAAAATCCTACGCGTAACAAAACCCTAAAGTTACGCGTAAGTTATCCGTGGTTTGATCTTCTGTTTTCTTGGTTTACTCAGTGTTTTCTTGCTTGGATAAGCCTGAAAACACTTCGACTTTGGATATCTTTTACACTGGAATAAGTGTAAAGGATTTTTGGGCAAAACCCTAATTTTACGCATAAGCTAAAACTTACGCGTAGAACTCTTTACGCCTAAGTATTTTCTTATGCCTAAGCCTTGTCTTATGCATAAGCTAATCTTACGCATAAGTTTCCTACGTCTAACTTTCAGTTTACGCCTAACCTTAGTGTTTCTTAATTCTTACGCGTAAGCTAATCCTACGTGTAAATATTAATTTTACACGTAAGTTTGGTGTTTTTACGCCTAAGGATTACTCTGCCTAAGCTTGGTTTCTACGCCTAAGGACTCTTCATCAACAAAGTTTCATTCGACTACAAAGATCCATCATCAACACAAGTTTCAAGATGTCTCAACCACCATACTCTAGCTACTTTCCTCATGTGTATCCTCAACAACAATTCAATCTACAACAACAAGTTTATCAACAACAATTTAAGCAACAACATTTTCCACAACAAGGAGCAATTCCACCACAAATGGTTCAACCACCACCTAGTCTTCAAGTACAACCTTACACAAACTTTTACAATCAACATCCATCTAGGAATACTATGAAGGAACCGTCTTGCTTTGCAAAGATGTGTGAAGCTTTAAGTAGCCAACAATCCATTCATGAGGCTGGATCACTTGATAGACCTCCAATGCTCACTCCCAGAAACTACGATCAATGGGTGATTAGGTTCTTTAGGTTTTTTCATCTAAAGAAACCACATGGAAAGTTCTTAAAGAAGGTCATCTTGAAAGGTCCGTTTCAGATGCCTACTGTCATTACACCCGGAGATCCAATTGCTACTCCACCAAGATATGATGTCACCAACATTGCAACTCTTTCTGACCTCATTGCTGATGAACTTCAACATTTCGAAGCTGATGAGCTAGCAATGCAATACATCCTTTTGGGATTACCCAATCCGATCCTTCGAAGTGTTGATGCTCAAAAGACTGCTAAACCAATGTGGGAACATATTCATCTTCTCATGGAAGGCGAACTCAATCAAGAGGATATGGAATCCAAAATTTACTTGGCTTATGAACACTTCATGATTGAACCAGGAGAGACATTAAAGTCTTATCATCATCGATTCTCAGAAATCATCAATGATTTGGAAAAACACAACATCATCATGCCAAGAATTGCCGTCAACACTAAGTTCCTAAGTAGTCTTGGTCCTGATTGGGAGAAGTATGTCATTTTCATCCGTCAAGCTAAGAATCTTCATCATGCTACATACGGATTGTTGTACGACTATTTGAAGCCTCACCAAAAAGAAGTTGACAAAGAAAGGGTTATCCGTGGACTCCCTGTCTCACCTTCACTTTCGGATAATCAACAATTAGCTTTGTGGGCTCAAACTTGTTATCCTCAATTCACAATTCCTCCACAACCCGCTACTCAACCAACTGCAACAATTACACCATATGATCCGTCACAGCAACAATCTCAAGACACTCAATTGGTTCCATAAAACAAAAAAATGATCAAGAACTTTATAGTAAAGCTAATGAGGATTCCGATGCTTTCGATGCATTGCGACAAGGGTTTGTTATGATTGCTAGAGCCTTCGGCCGATATACAAACAAATCCAACAATCGCATTCATTCCTCATCAAACACAAGGAATCAGGCTGTTGTTAATAGTGGACGTGTTGAAGTTCAGAATCATGGTAATGGTCGTCAGTGGTCAAGGCTTTAATGTTATGGGAAGGAATAACATGGGTGCTCCACAGAGAGCTCAAGTGGTTGAACAGGGTAATGCTCATAATAGGATTAATGGTCTTCGTTGCTATAAGCAGAATGAGAAGGGTCAATCGGCTAATGCATGCCCTAAGTCGAGGAATAGAGGCAATGCTTATCACAAGGAGGCTTTACTTTTGGCTCTTAAGGACTAAGTGGTAGAACCCTCACAAACAAAGAACATTTTTATGGAAGATGCAGACTTAGGTGATGATATGGAGGACTTGCGAGGCTAATGCATCGCTTATGTTGATGGCAAACATGCACGAACTCCACATGAGTGACACAGCCCGGTGTATGACAACGACGGCTTGTCTCAATGCGGATCAAACCATATTCATAAGCGATCTAATATCTCCGTCAACATCTAAATCCGACGAGGCTCGGAATGTTCAACATGAGCCATCCACATCTCATTCGATGATACTCAACTAGATCCGATGGTTATATTTGACGATCAAGATAACCTCATGGTTACCATTGATAATCAAGTTGACTCGTGGTTATACTTGAGGATCGAATAATGATCATGTTGAGACTCACGTTGAACATCTTTGAACCTTTGTCTAATCTAGATATTGACCTCTTACTTAATGACCAATGATCCCGCATGGAACAATGTCGTGAACTCAATCAACAATTAAAAGATAAAAATACATTGTTAACCGGGGATATTGAATGCTTAAAAGACAACTCAACGTTTTAAACTCAATAAAACGTGAGCAAGGTTTTGAAGTCGCTTTTGCTAAATCTTATCAAAACAAAAAATCACAAGAACGACAGATACGTGATCTAGTCGCATCCAAGAATGCTTTGTTGTCTCAAATAGAATAACTGAAACATAATCATAAACAACAAATTAACACTCTTACTTTGGAAAATCCAAAAGCCAAGGCTGAGTTGTTAACTTGTCAAAAACAGTTCTCTGAGTACAAAAAGCATTCAACGAAACGAATAGATGCCTATCTTGAGGAAATTGTAGACTTACAAAACTAAATCAAAGAGTTTTGAAATGTTTTTTATAAACATGGTGAATCAATCACAACGTTTCAAAAGTTTACTTTCAAACCAAATCCAAATGGATATGGACCGAATCTTCGATTACAAACCTAAGTTTTCAAATAGAGCATTCAAACCAAATCTTGAAGTTTACAAAGCGAACATAGAATTGATGATTCTATTATGAGTGTTGTTGAATATAATCGTCAAGAGGAATTTGATGCGGATGACGAGAGTCGGTCAAAAATGGAAAATGTTGTCTATAACAAACCTTTTAACTATTCAAAAGCTGTCACTTTCGTCGAGCAAAAAGATACTTCTAACACACCTTGGGTTATCACACCAATTTCTGAGCCTTCTAATGTTAGTCACCAACACAATGGTGCACAAATAAATGGTCCTTTACCTTCACTTAGTGAAGCTAAAACAAAAGCCGAAAGTTGTCGAGTTATCAAATACTTTGAAACTTTCTTATCTGACATCAAATTTTGGAACGTAAGATTGAATTTCATTCTGAAATAAAAGTTGAACATTTTCAATCGCCTCTGGCGCGAGAACAAAGAGATATTCTTTAGAAAAGAATTTTATCCCATGTCAAAAATTTGAAAACCTGTGCACTATATTGGGAAAGGGATTTTCACAAGGAGCTTGGACTAATGAAAACAGTTTTCGAGAAACAGAAACATCGATTTCAAATACTTAACGTAAAAAGAAATTGTTACAAAAAGATGTTGATCGACTCTTGGAAGATGTTATCTGTGCTGATATCCATAATGTTGTGTTATTAGATGCTTTTGCAAATGCATTTGATTATATCCCTGCTGATTCTGTTGAAATTGTTGAGAATACTGATACTTTGTCACAAATCAAGGCTTTAAAAGTTGAAAATGAACGATCGTTACACGAGCTTTCAAATGCAAAACGTCGTCTTCAGTGGTGTCAAAAAGATTGTCAAAATCGAGAGCTCGCTTTGCAAAACAAAATCAACCAGTTGCATACCAAAACTCTTAGTCCAAAATTTGAGCAACTGGATGATGAAAATGCGTCTTTGAAGTGTCAAGTCTCAAAATATGAACAAGAACTTTCAAAAATTAAAAAGGCACATAGTGTCATATCTGATTCACTCAAAAAGACTCGTGCTAAAGCGTAAAAAGACCTTGATGATCATCTTGCATACATGAAAGATGTCTTACGACGAGATGGTCTCACTCGTACTGAAAATCTTAATTTATTACACACTATCCATGATCTTAAAGCAGAGGTGGTGAAACATAAGAAAGCTAGTCACACAGTAGTAACTGCACCCAAACAGATTCAAAATGACTCTAGAACATCTAATGACGAACCACAAGAAACTAATGTGCTTACCTCTACTGAAACAAGAATAGTTGTCTCTTTTCCCAACGCCTGCACTTCACAGCCTAGGAGCAATACAAGGAAGAATAGGAAGTTGCAACGTAAGAAAAGAACAATAAGGAATAATGAAGTAGAAGAACACCCTAGTACTTTGAATAAAACCCAAGTTGCACCCACTTTAGATATTGCGTCTGACAAATGTAATGGAAAATGTGATGTAACGAATGTTGAACCTTTAAGTACTTTTGATGTTAAGTCTGAAGCGTCTTGTGTTATATGTCATAAAAGTATGCTTTGTGATTGTCATAATAAATGTATTGATAAAACTATCTTGTCTCGTTTACGGAATCCTAAGAAACGGAATACCACTTGGCCCACTAAAGCTTCAAAGTCTGTGCTTGGTAAACCGCCCTCTCTAGATTCTAAGAAAAGCATTGATCTCCCTATAGCTACATTATCACCTCCAAGGAACGTAGTACCACCTAGTGCATTCACTAAGACTAAAGCAACGACTAGTTGGAGATGGCAGAAATGGTTACATAATACACTAGGATTTAAATGGATACCCAAAATCATTGATATGTGTGTTTCTACTATAACTGCTTTGAAACCCTCTAACTCTTCGGGTTCCACATCTACTTCTATTCCATCTGTGTCGTCTGTGTGTCATGTAGGTGATACAGATCATCCTTTGGATTGTTGATAGCGGATATTCCCGACACATGACAGGAAATCTCAAACTGTTATCAAACTTTGTTGCAAAGTTCATTGGCACCGTCGATTCGGAATGATCACTTCACAACTATCATGGGCTACAGAGATTACATCAATGGCAACATTGAAATTAGCGGGGTTTATTATGTGGAAGGTCTTGGTCACAATCTCTTCTCGAGAGGTCGGTTACGTGATGGAGATTTGGAAGTTGCTTTCGGGAGAAAACTTGTTTCATTCGTGATCTATAAGGAAACGATCTTATTTCCGCACCCGTAACTCAAGTTTATACACAATCTCAATGCAAGACATGATTGCTTCATCTCCCATCTGTCTCCTTTCAAAGGCAACATCTATAAAATATTGGCTATGGCACCGACGTCTCTCACATTTAAACTTTTAAACCATAACCAACCTTGCTCGATACAAACTTGTTGAAGGTCTCCCGAGATTTCGGTATTCTAAAGATCACCTATGTTCATCTTGTGATCAAGGGAAAAGCACTCGTGCTCAATTTCCTTCAAAGGTGGAACACAGCTCACAGCATGTGCTTCATCTTCTTCACATGGATTTGTGTGGCCCGATGCGCGTGCAAACGATTAATGGCAAATGCTACATTTTGGTAATTGTAGATGACTACTTAAGATGGAATTAGGTTTATTTTCTTCAAAATAAAGATCAAGCTCCACAGATGATCATCACCTTTCTCACGAAAATTCAAGTTCAACTTCAGAACACCGTCAGACAAATTCGAACAGACAAAGGAACTGAATTTGTGAATCAAACTCTTCGTGAATACTATGAGAAAGTGGGAATTGAGCATCAAACATCAATTGCATGCACCCCAGAACAAAACGAAGTTGTTGACGAAACCGTACGTTAGTGGAAGCTGCCAGAATGATGTTAATCAATGCTAAACTTCCAGATTACTTGTGGGATAAAGCCATCTCAACTGCATGCTACACTCAGAATTGCTCAATGATTACAAAACGCCACAACAAAACACCTTTTGAGCTTATCCACAACCGAAAACCAAATCTCAAACACTTTCATGTATTTGGATCCCTTTGCTACCCGAATAATGATCGTGATGACTTTGGAGAGCTCAAAGCCAAAGTCGACATTGGAGTCTTTATTGGATCTTGTGAGAATTCTAAAGGTTACGGATCCGGAATCGTCAGACAAAGCGGGTTATGGTGACGATTCATGCAAATTTAGATGAGCTTACACAAATGACTTCGAGCATAACACTTGGAACCCGGTCACAACCGTTTAAACTTCCTCAAAGCCCATCATCACGAACCAAGCCCCGACTTACTCGTCAACAAATGGAAAAGCTATTTGCTCCTCATTTAGTGATGATATTGATGAACGTGCTCGGTGTATCCAATGTTTCCATTGCTCAACCCGATCATATTCCAATACCGATACACATGCTACAACAACTACTGTTGAAGAAGCACCACCAGTTGACTTTACAACAACCGTTGAACAAACTGCATCCAACGACGCTGAACCAACTGATGATCTTATGAACAATGAAGTACCCCCACCTGCAGATTATGATCCAAATGCGTTCTTTAACCCGTTTGCTAATGAAACTGCTGCACCTGATGTTGTGGAATCATCTACAAGCCATTTGAATCCTCCTAATTTGCATAATGTATATCAACATCAACCGTCCATACATCATTGGATGAAAGACCATCCTCTAGAGAACATTATTGGTAACCCGAATCAACTAGTCGTAACAAGACAATGTCTTCACACAGACGGTGAACATTGCATTTATGCACTCACTCTCTGCCAATCTGAAACTAAAAATATTAAAGACGCAATGACCAAAGACAACTGGATTGAATCCTTGCAAGAAGAACTCAATCATTTAAATGACTTGAAGTGTGGGAATTGTTTGAAAGACCAACAGGGGTCTTCGTCATTGGTCTAAAATGGATTTGGAAAAACAAATTGGATGTTGAAGGAACTGTAGTCAGAAACAAGTCACGTCTAGTGGCTAAGGGTTATAGATAGGAAAAGGCTATTGAATTTGAAGAATCATTCGCTCTGGTTGCTCGTCTTGCGGCTGTTCGGATATTTATGGCGTTCGCGGCTCATATGAACATCACGGTCTTTCAGATGGACGTCAAAGCGCTTTTACGAATGGTAAACCGAAAAAACGATGCATGTCGACCAACCGAAGGATTCGTCGATCCAGAGTTCTCGAACCATGTCTACAAACTGAACAAAGCTCTCTACGGACTCAAGCAAGCCCCTCGGGCATGGTATGATGAGTTATCATCCTTTCTCCTATCTCACCAATTTGTCAAAGGTTAGGTTGACCCTACACTGTTCATACAATCTCACGGGGCACACATTCTAAATGTTCAAATTTGTGTGGATGACATCATTTATGGGTCAACACATTTAAAATACCTAAACGCTTTTTCAAAACTAATGAAAAAACATTTTGAAATGTCCATGATGGGTGAACTTACGTTCTTTCTAGGACTGCAAGTTCATCAGTCACCCCGTGGTATTTTCTTGAGTCAGTCCAAATATGCCCTTGAACTTTTAAACAAATTTGGAATGCAAAACTATGACACCTATGCCACACCAATGGCACATACCAAAAAACTTTACATGGGAAATTGGTGGACTCTACCAAATACCAAAGTATCATTGGGTCTCTCATGTATCTAACAACTAGCGAGCTGATATTGTTTTTCCAGTATATCTTTACTCCGTTATCGGTCAAGACCAATCGAAACCCACCTTTCCGAGGCTAAAAGAATCCTCCGATACATCAAGGGAAACATTAACTTGGGGATCCGGTATCCGAAGGATTCGGTTTTGAATTAATAGCTTTTTAGACGCCGATCACGCAGGATGCTTAGATTCACGGAAAAGTACTTGAGAGCTTTACAATTTCTTGGTGATAAACCGGTTTCATGGCAATCGAAGAAGCGAGGATTGTACATCATTGTCCTCAATGAAGCATAATATGTAGCCATGTTGGCATGTTGTACTCAAGTCATTTGGATGAGAACACAACTCAAAGACTATGGTTACGTGTTTGATGTAATCCGGATGTCTTGCGACAATCGAGTGCTATTGCGATCTCGTGCAACTCGTTCAACATTCAAAATCAAAGCACATCGATCTTGATACCATTTCATCAAGGAGCACGTGGAAAAGGGCACCGTTGAATTATACTTTGTGGTCTTGAATACCAACTGGTAGATCTTCTCACCAAAGCCTTAGCTCCTGCTAGGTTTAATGAGTTGGTCCACCGGATTGGTATGCGGTGTTTGACTCGAGGAACTGGATGAACTTTTAAAACATTCTTAAAACCACCAAACACCAAAACCTCTTTTGTAAATATTTTTCAAAACAAAATACAAAATTATAAAATCGATAAAACAACAAAATATTATTCTATCTATATTTCTTTTAACATGGCAAGTACAAATCTTCCGTCAACACTTTACTCTTTCAAGTGTTGAGGGGGAGAAAGCAAATCCTTTTCAGTTTCATAAAACCTTGTACTTGCATGTTATCTCATCCCGGTTGTTTCTTTGATAATGGTGGTCACATTTCTGGTTTCCTGACTCTCCTCGGGCTCAAATTTATAAAATTTCATTATTTCATAAGTCGAGGGGCAGTGTCGTCAAGTTTCTTTCATAAATCATACTTTTTGTAACAAAAATGTAAGTTATGGGCGTTGGATGTAAATGGTTAAGGTGGAGGGACTGAAATTGTCAAATGCTCATAGTATTTTTAATAAAACATTTCAAAATACATTTACTTCACCACATTTATTATCCAACTACCTAAATCCTACGCCTAAGAATAATCTATAAAACCGTGTTTTGATCATAAATCTGTAAGTGTTTTACGTTCTAAATGATTATACAAACAATGGTTTTGATTCGCTTTGCGAATCCAACGGTTTAAACTTGTGTTTGAGTGATTTTGATGTTCTATCGTAAGCCATGAACACAAAATCTTCATTTGTGTGTTTATGTTGATACAAATGTTGTTAAAATGCTTAAATATTCATACCTTAAACGTTTTATCAAACAAATTAACCCATAAACATGAATTGAACGTTTTCAATTTAGGGTTCATGCGTAAATTTGGGTATTTTCTTTAGGAGAGTTTCGGTTAAAAGGATGGTTGTGTGTTGTTATTTACATGTTTAATTGATATTATCTAGGCTTAAAACATTTCCAAAAACATCAATTTTATGAAAACTAAGAGTTAGAGTTTATGTTCATAAGAATTAGGTACTTTTGATTCACAAGTCTTTTTGTGTTAAAAATTGTTTAGAACAACTCAAAAGGCCTCTAAGATAGCCCAAAAAAGATTTGGTGCATTTCCTATGGCTAAATCTCTTATTCATAATTCTTAAATATTTAGGGTTTAAGTTTTACGCGTAAACTGCATTCTACGCATAACTGCTTAACTGAGACTCCATGTTTAAATCTGAAAGGGATTGATTGTATGTGTTAATATTGATGTTATGATGAAGTTATTTCAGGATTTCTATGCTTGAAAATTCAGAATCAAGGTTGTTAGAACTTCTACGGATAAGGATCACCTTACGCGTAGCAATTTATGCGTAAGAGAAGTCTTACGCGTAACCTTTACGCGTAAGGTTCTACAATGGGGACTACGCGTATCCCGTGAAGGATATGCGTGTGATAACCTTTACGCATAAGGTTCACTCTTACGAGTAAGCCTTACACGTAAGGTTCCACATACGCTTACGCGTAAGCTTTATGCCTAAGGCCCTCTTTTCCTACGTGTAACATTTCTTACGCGTAAGTCAAGATCCTACGCATAAGCTTATGCTTACACGTATAACCATTTCTGTTTACGCATAAACTTAGAATTTTACGCCTAAGCCTAAGAACAACCAAAATTATGAATTGTTACGCATGCAATCTTGTAAATAAATAAATCAGAACGCCACGAAACCAAAATGTCACTAATAAACTTAAATGGTTAATAAGTTCTGAAAAATAAGTGAATAACTTGGACTTTAAAACTCAAAGTTAATCTACTCACGAAACTTATCACGACGTCTTTAGACTATTGGACTAACAAATGACATTGGACTCGTAACAATCATTGACATATCGTATTCAATAAATAGACAATAAAATAAACTGTTGACTAACGTAATGTCTTTCGATATGTTGGTTCTTTTGGCTAAATATCTTTCAGATCACGATATGGACGTTCAAATGCAAAATGTGGAAGCACCAAATTTTCTCATTGTTGAAGATATCTTCCCTAATGGTTACCCAATGAAGATCAGAAAGAACAACCTTAGAGTTGATTTTGATAACTTCTCTTGTTCTGAGTCTTCGTGTCAGATTGCGGTGGATATTCTGAAGACTCACCCCTATCAGAACATGCTCACAAACTCTGCTACTTTATAGGAGATCTACATTCACCAATTTTGGCATACAATGCAAAAGGTCAAAGGTCAAAATGTTGTGATGGTGACGCTTAACAACAACAAGTCACCATCACGCCAGCAGATTTGAGGGCTATTCTTGTTATTCCTGTCATCGAGCCTACTGAATACAATGCTACTCCAACGGAAGAGGTCGTTCTCCAGTTCATGGTCAACATCGGCTATGATGAAGCTACCTGGGTAATCACAAAGCACTCATCCGTTGATCTCAAGAACATTCCCCAGCCATGGAGAACCCTCTACATAATGATTGTCAAATCCGTTTTCGGACGTGATAGTGGTCATGAGCATCCTAAGCTCATGGAACTACAAATATTTTGGTCTTTGGTCAACATGAAAGACATAGAAGTTGAAGCTCTGATATGGGACGACATGATGACTTTCCTTAAAAATCTTGGCACCAAGATCCCATATATTAGATACACCAAACTGTTGATCCAAAGAGCTCTAGGGTATAATCCTGATATTCCCTTGAAACTTGATGACCCCAAACAACACTCCGTGTTGTATGAGCCCACACTCACTGTCAGATTTAAGGACTCAACAACAAAGAAACAAGGTGCAGTGTTGCCAGATCATCTTCTTACTGATGATATCAAAGGACTTTATTCGTACAAACGATATCTGGTAGCAGTTGAAGCAGGTAAAGTAGGTTTCCTTGATGAAAATTCCTCTGGTACACCAATTAGGAAAACCAAGAGAGGCAGTGCAGGAAGTATTACGAGCGCTGAGAGTACGAGAAAGTATCTTAAGAGGCCTCATGTTCTCAAAAGGAAAATTCCCTCAAAAGAAGACATCCCTATTCCCAAACCTGAACCGCAACAAAAGCTAACGGACGAGGACTCAGAGGATACTGAAACAGATGAGGAGGTCATCTACTCTGAAACTCCAATCGTCGATACTTCGACAGTAGCAAAACATCCCAGTCCAAAAGCTGATAAAGGTAAAGGGAAAACTCCAGTGCTTGAGCAAGAAGAGGAAAGCTCAGAAGAAGAGCCACTGGATGAAGACATGGATTACAGGAAAAAGGTGAAGAATCTAAGACTCCTTCACGTTGCAAAAGAGTTCGTACAGCAACAAACTCATGGCCCCAGAGGGTCAAGTGGTGGTGCACTAGCTACACCAATTTCCGATGCGGTTAATCAACCCAATAAGGGAACTGGTACCACCACCCATGAACAACAGCAAAGGCAACTTGAGGATTCTATCAACTATGACTTTGAGGAACCAGAAAAGGAGAAGTCTGAGAAAATTTTTGATGAAGATGATGAGGCTACAGCTAAACAAAATGCAGAAAAAGAAGCTCAAGCTAAAGAAGATGAAGAAGCCGTGATTAAGGTCAAGAAATGGCTAAATCGGACAAGATGACGAAGTTGATTATGATGATTTTCTTCTAGATAGTCCAAGACGCTCCTCATGTCTCCTCATCATCAGAATCGTCCTCTCACTCCTCACCTCCACCATCCAAAGGCACAACTAGATCCGCATCCAATTCTATAAAGAAACCAACCGACTCTTGGATATCCCGGGCTAAGAAAAAGATTGTCAAAGCTTTCAAGCAAGTCAGGAAGAAAGACGTGACCAACAAAAAGTTGAATCAACTCGCTGACAGTATCAATCTTCTTTAAGACGAGATAGACAAGATGTCAAGTGAAAGGGAGTATATCCAGAAGTTTATGAAACGTGATGTCCAAGGGAAATGAACGAGATGATTAAGGGATATACTCACAAGTTCCTTCTCGACTATGTTCCTAGATTGACAAGGGATATGTTCGCCAGACAACTTATTCCAAATATCGTCGCATTGGTTAAACATACATTGGCCAACTCACCTGAACTCTCTGAGGTTGAGTTGATCTCGAAATTGGTGATACAAATGTCTAATCGGTCTGCAACCTTTGCTTCATATGAAGCTAAATTCTTTGAGGCCCTTCTAGAATATCAACTCAAATCATCATGCAAAGAGTTAGCAGGTCAACCTAAATGACCAAGAGATGACGATGATAAGGGCAAGGATTATGTACCTAAACATTCAAAGAAGTCTGGTGAATCTTCCTCTATGCCACCACCAACCCAAAGGACTCCAACCAAAAGACGATCTCCCCCACGCTCTATTGCTGATAAACCTCAGGACTCTGAGTTACCACCATCCACAGAGAAAACCGGTGATCATTTCGAATACACTGGTGGTGACGATGAAGAGTTCCATGAGCTTCAACAACAACCCACCTCTCCCGCCACAACAAAGAAACAAGAGTCCTCATCAAGGCCTAAGAAGAAAAACACAAAGACCAATGTTGTCTCATGGCTAGAAGAAGATGACACCGCTGAATATGACTGGTTTTCTACACTTGTTGATGCTACTCCCTCACTTCCTGAAGGTCAATAAATGGTAGATGGTCGAACATTGGAGCATGCTAAGTTACTTCAAGAAAAGTTTCGGGCGAAGAAGATGACAAAAGCAGAGTTGAGACGCATTAGGAATGAAGCTTTTCAACTGCTCAAAGACAACTCTGAAAGTGCTATTGAAGTTGAATATCATCTCGAAAACATAGCATGAGTCATGTCTAACAACATTGATTGGCTCAACCCTGAAGCGAACATTGACTTCACCAGAAAATACAAGGCTCCATACTACACTGACTGGACCAGACCTCTACCTACAATTGGCCAACCGGATCAACCCAAGATTCCATTATGTTATTTCCTCAACAACGACCTAGAGTATCTTTTACACGGTAGCGATGTCTCCAAGAAATACGCTACATCACTCACACCTCCTTTCCCTGCAAAGAATATACTCCAACAAAGATAGCCATCGAGGAAAATGCTTCTACATGTTTGCCGACAGCGGGAAAAGTATGACCTTGATGCAATGTATGGGATTCACCATTGGCACGAACGTCAAGAATCTTCTACAAAAGCTGCCAGGTTCAAAAGTTGAAACACGAAGTGTTTAGTGATAAACGGATCATTGCTATTAAGCATGTTACTCTTTCGTCAAAGTGGGACTACACATTCCTCAAGAACATTGTGGTCAAACGACAAGACGAAGAGGAATATGACTTCTGTGAAGCGGATTTTTTGAGACTATCGCTAAATGACATTGAAGATATGTATCTTGCTAAGGTGCAAGGACGCATGCGACATTTCTATACAACTGTCCAACGCGAATACATCAAGTCATTACTCATCTACATCAGAAGTATAGTGATCCAAGAATGTGTAGAGGATATTCAACTTGCCGTGGAATCGTATCCGACGCCTGTTAACCTCACTAAACCCCAGCTCGACCTTCGCGACATAAACCAACTTCCTCAGTACAACCTCATCGGCAGACCATTTGGAGTATTCTACCGCAGTGAACTACACCGAAATTGCTTAATGGCGTGTAAAGAGCTTCATAAGTTTAGGGATCATACACTGAAGAAAGTCGGGATGGTTTAGATTATTGGTTAAAGGCGATACAACAAGGCATTGGGTCACCAAAGAGATGGAATTCGAAGGAGAAGAGGGATGTTAAGAGAATCCTCACATGAATTGATGAAAGGTTGTTCAGAAGGGATCAGTTTTGAACTTTGGAGAGTTTCGTAGGTGGTCATCCCAGCATACCTCTCACAGGCTACCAACGTCTCGAACGCATTCCTGGAGTTATTGCTAGACTACCGGATTCTCCTGGTAACCCTTGATTTGGTTCATTATCTTAACATTTGGATGTGTGATTTTTTAATGAATATGGCTTGTGCACACATAACAGTGTACAACCCGTACTTGTAATGAAAGGACCCTGTGGTACGCTTCAGTGCCACAATCCTTATAAAAGGAGCGAAAGCTTCTTACTTTTGAGTAAAACCTATCAAACCTTTCACTTTTAAAAGGTTTTGCTCAAAAGGACAAGTACTTCCCCTTATGATTTTCAAAATCTCAAAAGTTTATATCACTTGTTGAGGGGGAGTATTTGATTATAAAATTTTTGTTCACAAAATTGTTCTTCGTGGTAATCTTCCCACAAAACTCGAAATGGTCATATTCGATATCAAAATTTCATCAAAAATAACATTTATATGCCATTTTTGGGGAGAAAAATAATGTGATAAGAAATATGTTGTGAAATTGCAACTGAGTCATTGTGCTACAGAGTTAACCAATGAATTGATGAGATCTTAAATGTTAGTAACTCGAAAAGACTTGTCCAGGACGGGTAATAATTTCAAGCTAGTTCGCTAGTGATGTAAACGTGTCTCACAAAGGACTTGTCCGAGTATAATGTACCATTCAAGAAACTCTTGGTAGACATGAACTTTGATGGGTTTGACAACCTTTTGAGGTTTGTCCACACCTTCAAGGTAATTATTAAAGCTAGTTGTCACCTAAAAGCTGACAATGTAACTCTTTAACTATGCAACGAACCGTGTCTCACGGGGATTATCTTGAGTTGATCAATTCAAAAGTGCGCTCTTTTCTCACCGCGCGATTTTGTAAAAATACTTAAGTACATGTGGAGGGGAGTATTTATGCAAAGTCTTAAACTCTCAATAGTGGTATTAAATGTCTTTACTCATAACCACTTTGAGAGATTTTCATGAAAATGTTTTATGGCAACATAGGTTAGTCATTGAGTTATAAGGTGACTAAGGTTAGGAATAACTGTCCCATGATCCGCCAGAGTCGGAGGATCTACCCAAGGACACCACTAATAGTTAGAATTAGAAGTCCTTAGGTATGATCATAAAAGGAAAAATGAGAATCGGAGAAAGAAGGAGTTGAAGAATTAAAAGAAAAGTAAAGAAAAGGGTGAAAAGAAATACCCTCCAGTTATTCAACTTAGGCGCATAATCGGTTCAATTCATATGCTCTTGGTTGTCACTTGATGACACCGATATTGAAGATCAAAGTCATCATTGACCTAGTGACGCATGCACTAAACCTTCTTTGCCGCTAAGTTTCTCTTAATGAGCTTGTTTCATTCTCACAGGGAACCCTACGTAAACTATCGCCTTTACTCATCGAATCAGATATACTTGATACATCGCGTTATCTCACTTGTAGGACTCCAACAGAGGAGCGACCTTTGTTAGGAATTGAAAATTCCATGTTAAAGTGTCGGTCACCCCAATTAAGTCTAGCATATGTTAGCTCATAGAATTGTAGTTATTTACGTTATTTAGTAGTTAATTAGTTAGTCAGTAGCATTGAATAGTTTAGAGTAACACTGATGAGTGTCTAAATACTCATCATTTTATTCCCATTTAAACTGCAAAAACATCTGAAAACACTCAGAAATGTCACAAAATACTATAAATATCATTGAAATGTGTTTTATGTGTTACAAGTGCAAAAGGATTGAAAATCATGAAAAACAACAAAGTTTACATAATTTATAGCTTTGATCCTAAACTTTCATAAATTGGCAAATCTAGTCCTGGATATTCAAATCATGTAAAATATCATTTAAAGTCCCTAGGGATTCATGAGTTGTCAAACTTGGTCCTTGAAGTTTAAAATTGCAAAAATGGCAACTTAGGTCCCTGAAGTTTCAAAAATGACACAAAAGGTCCTTGGAAATTTAAAATGGAAAATAATTACATTTATGGTCCTTGGTTTATCATATTTGGCAGGATAGGTCCTTGAAGATACTTTGGAATAATTACATATCAGGTCCCTCAACTTTGCACAATTACATTTTCGGTCTTGTGTTAATACAAAACCAAACGGACCCTTTTGTATTTTTAACCGACCAAAACTTGAACCCCTATCAATAACCCTTGAACCCCCAGTCAAACCACCTCCACTGCTCATCTCTCTCATGACCCATGAAACCGAAACCACCATGGTTTCCATCACTTGTTCCTACCACCTCACCACCACCTTTCCACTCAACCCCACCAGATATACTGACTCCTTCCACCTCCACATCCTCCCAAAATTCTTTAATTGCAAAACACCGCTCAAATGACTTTTGGCGCCAAAATACATGTGTGCGGTTCGATGAATTCAAAGGATCAAGGGTTGAAAAGAGGTGGGATACATTCGAGAGGTCGATGAGTTCAAAAGATCAATATAAAGAAAGAATGGAGCAATGAGGATAGTTATCTAGTGTAATTTAATTTAGCTTATGTCGACTTAATTATGTTTTAATTTCGATGTAAAATTTGGCTTTCAAGTACTTTGTTAAGTGATTTTATTGTAATCTAAAACCTTTTCAGTCTTTAATTTCGATGTTGTTTCAATTTCCAATTTATGCTTGATTTTACCTCAAATTCTTCATATGATTTTAATGTTGTTATTAGTGTTGTTTATGGACTCATAGCTCATATAAGCTCCTTATATAGCTTGTGTAAGCTATTAGAAACTTTAAAACTCGGTTTAAATTAAAAATCAAAAATACAAAAAAATTAGTTATAAATCAAAAATCAAAAGAAATGAAGAAAACTGCATGGAGCAAGGTGAATTCTGGATTGCCTTGGGTTTAGATGCTTCTTGGGAAGCTATAGGAAGTGTTCTTGGTTCTTGGTTCTCAGTTTTGTGCATAAACACAACTTGTAAGCAATTTCTTCAAAATCTGCATTTCTTAGTATAAGTGTTTAAACCTTGTTAATTTTAGCTTAATCCTGTCTCATTATAGTTAATTTAAGTTAATCAATAGATTTCTTAGTTTAAAATACGTGTTAGTGCTTAAAGCTTCAAAATGACCTACATAGGGTTGTTTGGATTTCTTTGTGTCACACAATGTTAGAGGTTGTTTGTGCCATTGTTCTTGTTTGATGTATGTCATATTAGGGCCCGACATCTCGGTTAAAACATAAAATCCGATTGCTTACTTGTTAAAAGTCAAAATCTCCTTTAATCTTACTCTAGTTGTTAATCGTTAGGATTTAGATTGTAAAATTCATCACAGTTGCTTATAACTTGGTAATCTAGCTTAAATTCATCTTCTTATAGCTTAATATAACATAATCGGTGAGTAGGATTGATCCAAAGTTCATATAAGTCAACTTGTTAGTGTAACTTAAAAGTCAAATTCTCACTTAGTCGGTTTTGAATAAACTAGATAATTTTCTATAGGATTTAATATTGAGTTTCATGTTTTATGCTTTTGGGATATTAGTATTTAGTTTCTCATCTTCATCATGATATTTTCATAATTTGTAGTTAGCTTGTTAAGCGCTTTTCTTGGCTTCTTTTAAGCAATTTTCTAAAAACTCACGCATGCGGGAGGAGTTGGTGTTATCTGCTTGATTTCATAGCCCTTTGGAGCTTATTAGTGGGACCCAGGGCTTGACCGCTTGGATTTTAGGCCACTTTTCATTTTCTCTTTATTCCGATTGCTTATTTTCCTTTTCTGGCTTATTCCATAGAAATTTGCTACTAGCTTTTAGTATTGTCCATTTCACAGTAGCCTTTGGATGCTGTGAAAATCGTTGTAATTGAGCCACTTTCTCAAGCTCATCAAAGCTCATTAGTGGGCCCCGAGTGTGAGATTCTTTGCTTTTAGGAACCTCGATAAGCCGACTTATTACATCAAGCTTGCTTTTGACCTTTGAGCTTTTGCCTAGCTTAATCTAGCCTCAAAATCCTTGCAGGGCTGTTTGGTTCACGGGGTATTTTGGAATTGCTTATTTGCTTATTAAAGCTTATCAGTGTGATTCTTTGTGCCTTTTAGCTTCATTTAAGTACCTTTAGCTTGTTTGCATCTTATTTTACCTTTGGTTCCAGCTTGTATGCTTGTTGTGAGCTCATTTAAGCTAAAAATTCTTTTGAAAGCTCAAAAGCTAAACTGTTAAGCTCATAAGCTTCCAATCTGCTTATTTTTAAGTTTTAAAATTTTTGTTTTCTTTAAAAGTTTGTATTATCAGTAGTTAAATAGGTTTAAACAATAAAAAAACACAAAACATCAACTTTAAAAATAGTGATAGCGTTTATTTAATATAATTTAGCTTTTTAATTTTCTTTTATTATTATTAAGCACTTATATGTTTTATATTTTTCTTAAGTTTACGTCATATTAAAGTATTTTAGGAATTTTCTCAGATTTTTTGTCATCTAGTATTTTAATAATTAATAATAGTTTAATTAATAATTAATTAATATTAAAAGTATTAAATAATAATATTAATTTTATTAAGTAAAACCATGTTTTATATTTTTCCTAGCTTTGTTAACTTAATTAGAACCTATCTCATTTAAAAATGTGGGCGTCAAATTAATCCCATATGTCGGTAAAGCTCGGTAGCGCTTTGATTTATCGTAATCGGTACTGTTTAATCGGTTTGGTCAAAGATCGCTTAAAAGGGGTCAACAAACCAATCATCGGACAAAATCGCTTCAAATCGATCAACAAAATAAGCTTAAAAATTAGACAAAGCCAGTGTAAAATCGGTCAACAAAGCGATTAATCGACAAATCTTCAAAGCTCGCAAAATAGTAACAAATAAGGGTAATATCTATGTTTGACTTTGAACTTTGAATAATTATGTATTATATTTATATTTGAACCTTGAAATATTTGAACTTTGATGCACATATGCATCTCATAGATATAATATAATACAATAACTAAAATTACAATTTTGTGCATAAAAATTCTAATCAGATTAATCCGGAATTAATCTCCGCTATCGATTAATCGCTAGGCCCTACAAACCCGCCTCACTGGCGTATAGCGATTTTTACAACCTTGGACCTATAAAATTAATCTTATAATTTTCCCTTTTTATTTTCTAATTTTAATCATTTTATTAGTTTAATTAGATTTAAATTATTAATTAAGTTTTAATTAATAAAACCTTAGCTAAAGACAAAAATATTTGTTTTTAATTTTTATAAATCTTTTAAGTTGTTCTAGATTTTTAGAAAATAAATTTGTAATTTTCTTAGTTAATTTTGTATTATAAATCCTTTTTAGATTAATTAAACTAAATTTTAAATAAGTTTAAAATAGTTTTGATTAATTAATTAATATTAAATTAATATAATATTAGTAAAATATTCTCTTTTTAGATTTTAATTTTCTTTAAGTTTAAAAAGTTTTTAAATTTTTTCATTTTATACCCTTTAGTTTTAAACTTGTCATTTTAAGTCCATGTAGTTTTAAATTTACATTTTGTTACTTGCTATACACGTTTGTTTAATCGATTGTTGTGCTTTATAGCTGTGTCAAAATACAATTCTAAACAATCAGTGGTGTAATTATCAACCAAAATCCTTAGGATCATTATCCTTGGTGATCATTCTACTTACAGCGTTTTCACGCACATTCAGCTCCAAGTGGGACTTAACGACAGGAATCCACTAAATTCCAAGTAAATTGTATTGAGTCCATAATAGTAGACTTTTGTTGACTAAAACCTTTGGTCATTTTTTTTTATTTGGGACAATCAAATTTTAAGGCCATTCTTGGGGAGGCTGTGGCGTGTTTAAACATTTCGAGACCCGTACTTGCATATACCACCGTTTATAGCAGTTTTGTAAAGTTATCAAAATCAAAAGTTCATTAACACTTTTCACGAAGTGTTAGCAACAAAAAATATAAAACAACAAAACAATCGTAACGTTTTCTATCATGTATTTTCTTTAAGGTGATTCTTAAAGAGGTAACGATTTGGTTAAGCAGGACGATACCAAAATATTGTCCAAAAGTATTTAAACCCTTAGCACAAATCCATACCTACGTCTTTTAGTAGTACTTATTAAATACATAAAATCAACCACCGCAAACCAAGGCGAACACCTACCAACCTGGGTGAACATTAATAAGTTCCCAATCTTAAAGATCAAAACTTGCCTTTGTGTCCTTGTGATTTGGTGTACTTTTTAAAGAAGCCATTTCATTTGTCATTATTGGTTTAAGTTCACTTGTCGTTTGCCTCGCATTTGTTTTTGAAAATTGATTTTATACTTAGTGCATCTTGCTCGTTCTTCCAGCTCCACAAGTCCACTTTCGTAGCTTGCAAGTATTCGCGTAGACGTAGAGGCGTTCGCTCCTCGGTAGTGGTCGAGGAACGCCTAGCACCACCACCCCACATCGTAATGGCGGAAGAAAAACCAATGAATGAGCTTCTCCAAGCACCCATCGAGGTTACGGAGATGCCATTGTTGTCCGACCATCGTGGGCGATACCTTCGGTGAAAAACCGGTTGCTTAATCTTGTAACCCAAAGCCAATTTTATGGTTTTGAGCGAGGCGACCCTCATGCACATATTCGATGGTTCAATAAGATTGCATCGACCATCAAATACAAGAATGTCCCGCATGAAGCAATTAAGCTTCTTCTGCTCCCATTCTCTTTAGAGGACAAGCCGGTTTGGCTTCGAAACAACCCCTCGTTCCATCGAGACATGAGAGGATTTAGTCACTAAGTTTGTGAGCAATTCTATCCTCCATCCCGAACTACAAGTCTTAAGAATGAGATAATGAAATTCACTCAAAGATTTGATGAATCATTCGGTGAGGCATGGGATCGTTATAAAGAGTTTCTCGAAAGTGTCGCATCATGGTTTTACCGAGTTAATGCAAATGGATACTTTCTACAATGGTGCGAGCCAAGTCGACCAAGACTCTTTAAATGCCTCTGCGAGAGGTAATTTCTGAGCAAGACCACAAAAGAAGCCTTGCAAATCATAGAAAACAAGTCCCGTGTCCGCCTCATACGAACAAAGACATATCGCCTCGATCATTGCGGGACCTTCTACTTCATCTCACGTGAGTACATCTAGCACCGATGCTAAGATTGACAAACTCACGGATGCTATTCGAGCTTTGGTTCTTGCTAACCAAAGAAAGTCACTTTCACGCGCACACCATCACATGGTGAAGTGAAGAAAGTCGAGGTCCTGTCACTTGTGGTGGCCCTCATGCATACTACAACCAGTCGCCACGATGGTAGTCCGTTTGAAGCCAATTCTATAGCGGTACTTCACATCGTGAGGTAATCAATACCGTCCTCAAAATGAACCAAACTACCGTGCTAATACTTATCGAGACCACCCGGTTTAACGAGAATCATAACATGCAAACCGAATCGAACCAACCTAGAATGAACCAAGGTTATCAAAACCAAGGTAATTTCTATCCGGACCAAATCAAGGTTTCCAACATCAAGGAAATTTTAATCAAAACAATTTCAATCGAGGGAATCAATTTCATGGGAATATGAATCCTAACCAAGGAAATTTTCAATATCAAGGCCCTAATCCGAACAATAGAGGCCAAAATTTTCCTAATCAAACTCACGCCATTGTTCCAACTGGACCATCATCTGATGAGCTATTGAAGCAATTCATGAAATCCCAAGATGAAATGAACAGGTTGTTAGTTAGCAGATTACGACATTAAGAAGTCTTTAAATGATCAACCCTCGGGCTCGGAAAACTTCCGAGCAACACGATCGCTAACCCGGGGCGATGCAAAGCGATCACAACCATAAGTGGTGTATCATACTGAAGGACCCATTGTTCCTCCTACCTCCTCTTCTTCTTCTTCTCCTAAGGTAGTGGAGCGTGAACATGAGGCGACAAAGACAAGGAACTTCCTACTAATAACGGAGGTACCAACGATGTCCATCCTCGAGTTGTCCGAAACCCAATCCAATCCGAGTTGTTTTTGAACCTCCGGTAGCTCCGTTGAAAACCCCAAATCCAAATCTTCTATTCCTTACCCATCACGTTTGAATGAGCAAAAGCTCCGAAAAGCCGGTCATCAAATGGACAAATTTTTCAAATTTTCCAAGAACTACATTTTGACATAAGCTTTGCGGATGCTATCATCTTGCGATGCCCAAGTTTGCATCAACTCTCAAACACATGTTAAGCAACAAGGAAAAAGCTGCTTGAAATGGCTAAAACTCCTTCGAGCGAGAAGCGCCAAGCGATTCATAAAGAAGCTTCGAGAGCTTGGAGATCCCGGAAATTTCTCTTACCTTGTGTATTTCGAGGATGGTTGAATGCTTTGCCTTAGCCGATCTTGGTGCAAGCATTAACACGATGCCTCATTCGATATGGAAGAAACTTTCTCTTCGGACCTTACTCCTACCGCATGACTCTTGAGCTTGCAGATCGTACAATATCCGTCCCACTTGGCATTGCCGAGGATGTATTCGTAAGTAGGAAAGTTCCATTTTCCGGTGACTTTGTGGTTGTTGACTTGATGCCGATCATCGGTTCCCTCATTGTTGGACGAGGATTCACGAGCAGGCGTGCTCTCATTGATGTATTTGAGCAAGAAATCACATTACGTGTGGGTAATGAAGTGTCACCTTTAACCTTGATCAAACTTGAGGTACTCCGCAACCTATGATTACGAGTCGGTTAACCGAATAGATATCATTGATGTTGCTACGAAGAGTACTCTCAAGAAGTTCTCGTTATGTTCATAATTCTTGGTGATAATCTCACTCATTCATCTCAACCCATCATTGCCAATTCTACTCCTTCTCCACTCCGTTTGAGGAAAGTGACTTCATCTTGGAAGAAATTGAAGCATACTTGTTTAGTGATTCGGTTTCATGGGAAATTGATCACGCTCCAATTGACATCGAGGGAGATATTCTTCTCATCGAAGATGCTCAATGATGATCCTTCATCAATCCTCTCCTTAAGAACTTCATAAAGAGGAAATCAAAACCATTGAAAATCTAATGATCCTCCGAGTCGAACTTAAGGACTTACCACCTCATCTCGAGTATGCATTTCTTAAGGGTGATGATAAATTACCGTCATTATTGCTCGAGATTTGAGTAAAATGAAAAGATCGCTCTAATAAAGGTTTGAAATCACACAAGCAAGCAATTGCTTGAAACTCTCCAACATTAAGGGTATCAACCCCGAGTTTTGTACTCACAAAATCTTGATGGAGGATGATTTCAAGCCATGATCAACATCGAGAAGGGTGAATCCTAAGATTCATGAGGTTATCAAGCAGAGGTTCTCAAACTTCTTGATGCGAGGATTAATTTACCCGATCTCGAGATAGTCCTTGGGTTAGCCCAATTCAACGCATGTTCCTAAAGGGTGGCATTATTGTTGTCACAAATGAAGAAAACGAGTTAATTCCAACTCGATTGGTTACGGGATGGCGTGTTTGCATTGACTATCGTAAGTTGAATGACGCCACCGAAAAGACCATTTTCCCTACCCTTCATGGACCAAATGCTTGAGAGATTAGCGAGGAACGAATACTATTGTTTCTTAGATGGTTTCTCGGGTTATTTTCAGATCCCCATTGATCCACGGGATCAAGAAAAGACCACATTCACCTGCCCATACGGAACTTTTGCTCTGGGGCGTATGCCTTTTGGCCTATGTAACGCCTCAGCACGTTTCAACGATGTATGATGGAAATTTTCCACAACATGATCGGGAAACAATGGAGGTGTTATGGATGACTTCTCGGTCATTGGGGACTCGTTTCAAACATGTCTCTCCATTTAGATAAAATGCTAAACGGTGTGAAGACACCAATCTTTGTCTAAATTGGGAGAACAACCATTTTATGGTCGAGGAAGGATTGTCCTAGGCCATAAGATTTCAAAAACAGGATTGAGGTCGATAGAGCAAAAGTCGATGTTATTGCTAAATTGCCTCATCCTACTACCGTCAAAGTTATTAGGAGTTTTTAGGTCATGCCGGTTTTTATCATGATTCATACAAGATTTTTCTAAAATCGCTCGACCTATGACTCATCTCCTCGAGAAGGATGCTCCTTTTATCTTCTCACACGAGTGCATCAAGCTTTTGAAACATTAAAGAAAAACTTACTGCAGCACCACTCGTTGCCCCAGATCGGATTTACCCTTTGAACTCATGTGCGATGCAAGTGATTTTGCTATCGGTTAGATCACAGGGCAACGAGAACCAAGCATTTTCAACTATCCATTATGCAAGTAAAACTATGATGAGGCTCAAACCCATTACAACACCACGTAAAAGAGCTACTAGCCGTGGTGTATGTGTTTGAGAAGTTTAACCGTATTAATCTTGACCAAATGCATGGTGTATACGGATCACTCGACTCTCAAATATCTCTTTGCAAAACAAGATGCAAAGCCGAGATTGCTCGTTGGGTTCTCCTCTGCAAGAATTTGATATCATTATACGTGATAAAAAGGAGCCGAGAACACGGCTCAGCGATCATCTCGTCCGCTTAGAAAACCCACACCAAGATGTTTTCGAGAAAAGGAAATAAATGAAACATTTCCTCCGAGACACTCAATGCGGTTTCTTTTAGTGGAGACTCTACTACCCCATGGTTTCTTGACTTGCAAATTACCATGCGGGTAACTTCATAGTGAAAGGAATGTCGACCCAATAGAAGAACAAATTCTTCAAGGATGTTAAACATTACTCAGGGACGACCCTACTTATTCAAAATCATGCGGATCAAGTCATCCGAAGCGGTGTGTTTATGGACACGAAGCTATGGACATTCTCAAAGCTTGCCATCTTTGGACCCACCGGGGCCATCATAGTCCAAATTACACCGCCAAAAGGTGTTTGATTAGGGTCTTATTGGCCCACTATTTATAAGGATGCCCACGATTTTGTCAAAGCATGTACGCTTTGTCAACATCACGAAATTTCTCTCAAAAAATGAAATGCCATAAACGCCATTCAAGTGTGTGAGATCTTTGACATCCGGGCATTGACTTTATGGGCCATTTCCATCATCTAGAAACAAATACATACTGTGGCCGTTGAATATTTGTCAAAATGGGTTGAGCAAGCTTTGCCTACCAATGATGCCCGAGTTGTGAAATTCTTAAAATCTCTTTACGCTGGGTTTGGAACTCCACGAGCTATAATCGGTGATCGTGGTGCGCATTTCTGCAATGACCGGTTTGATAGAGTCATGCAAAGTATGGTGTAACCCACCGTCTCTCTGCGTACCACCCCCGAACAAGTGGGCAAGTGGAAGTTTCCAACCGAGGATTAAAGAATTCGGAGAGGACGGTGGGCGAACCGTGCCTCTTGGTCGGATAAGCTAGATGACCTTGTGGGCCTTCCGTGCGACTTATAAAACACCCATCGGTGTACTCCATACAAGCTAGTGTCTGGAAGGCGTGTCATCTGCCGATTGAGCTAGAGCACAAAGCATCTTGGGCCTTAAAACATGCCAACTTCGATATCAAACTGCGGGTGATCACGAGAAAAATTCAAATGAATGAATTAAATGAACTCGTGATCAAGCATCACGAGAACTCTTTGATCTACAAAGAAAATACAAAGAAGATTCATGACTCAAAATCAAGAACCGCGTTTTCAACGTCGGTGATCGAGTCCTTCTTCTCGATTCAAGATTGAAGATTTTCTCAAAAAATTAAAATCCACTGGTGCGGACCATTCACCATCACTAAAGTATTTCCTTATGGAACCATTGAGTTATCTCAACCCGATGGTCCAAATTTTAAAGTGAATGGTCATCGATTGAAGCACTATTTTGGAGAGGACATTCCACCCATGGTTGTCCGGATATCCAAACTTTCCCATGAACCATTGAATGCGAAATTCGAGTCAAGCTAGCGACTCGGGAATCAAAAATAAGAGCACACCATATGGGTTTTCACCCATATTTACGTTCTTTCTACTTTCTACCACACTAGTGTGGGGGTTACCCATTGTTGTATATAAGTTTTCATCCTTAAAAAAATAAAAATAAAATTAAAAAAAATAATGGCCTTAGTATTTCCTTTTACGTTCTATGTTTCGGCATAATCATGGTACTTTGAATATTGAGGGCAATATTCATTTCTAGTGTGGGGAATTCTCATGAATTTTATCATGTAATTATACCACCCAATTCCTATTTTTGGCCAAATTTTTTTGGAGTAAGTGTTTTGCACTTACTCGACTTTTACGATTATCGATCCGCCATGTCTAATAAACAAAAGTTGGCTAATCCAGAGCAAACGACTCTTGGTAAAGATATCTCAAATCCGTTGACTTGCAATTTGCCCAAAATTGTATGGTGTTACTCACATATCTTTAATTAGTAAAGAGTTGGCTAGCCCGCAAGTTTATGGCTTGTGGTAAAGGCGGTTGGAAAACCATAATTGGTAAATCGACTCACCAAAGATATTTTATCTAAGAGTTGGCTAGTCCGAGAAGCAAGCGACACGTAAAGACAAATCAAAACCGTTGAAAAGTCGGTGATTTGCTCAAAATCATTTGATTATCATTGTACCAAGGTTCTTACTTGAGCGAAACAATTGGCTACTCCGTAAGTAATGGCTTTTGGTAAAGAGATTAAAATCCATTAAATTTTCATAAAAGATTGCTAGGGACTAGCAATAGTTTAGTGTGGGGGATTGATGAGTGTCTAATACTCATCATTTTATTCCCATTTAAACTCGTAAAACATCCGAAAACACTTAAATGCCACAAAATACTATAAATATCATTGAAATGTGTTTTATGTGTTACAAGTGCAAAAGGATTGAAAACCGATGAAAAACAACAAAGTTTACATAATTTCGATTTAGGTCCTAAACTTTCATAAATTGGCAAATTTAGTCCTGGATATTCAAATCATGTAAAATATCATTTAAAGTCCCTAAAGTTCATGAGTTGTCAAACTTGGTCTTTGAAGTTTAAAATGGCAAAAATGGCAACTTAGGTCCTCAAGTTTCAAAAATGACACAAAAGGTCCTTGAAATTTAAAATGGAAAATAATTACATTTATGGTCCTTGGTTTATCATATTTGGCAGGATAGGTCCTTGAAGATACTTTGGAATAATTACATATCGGTCCTCAACTTTGCACAAATTACATTTTGGTCCTTGTGTTAATACAAAACCAAAGCGGACCTTTTTGTATTTTTAACCCACCCAAACTTGAACCCCTATCAATAACCCTTGAACCTCTCGATCAAACCACCTCCACTATTCATCTCTCTCACAACCCCGCCAAAACCAAAAACCACCATGGTTTCCACCACTTGTTCTACCACTCACTACACACTTTCCACCTCAACCCCAACAGTGTATACCCATCCTTCCACCTCCACATCCTCCCAAAATTCTTTAATTGCAAAAACCTGCTCAAATGACTTTTTGGCGCCAAAAATACACATGTGCGGTTCTGATGAATTCAAAGGATCCAAGGGTTGAAAAGAGGTGGGATACATTCAGAGAGGTCGACAGAGTTCAAAAGATCAATATAAAGAAAGAATGGAGCAATGAGGATAGTTATCTAGTGTAATTTAATTTAGCTTATGTCGACTTAATTATGTTTTAATTTCCAGTGTAAAATTTGGCTTTCAAGTACTTTGTTAAGTGATTTTATTGTAATCTAAAACCTTTTCCAGTCTTTAATTTCAGTGTTGTTTCAATTTCCAATTTATGCTTGATTTTACCTCAAATTCTTCATATGATTTGAATGTTGTTATTAGTGTTGTTTATGGACTCATAAGCTCATATAAGATCCTTATATAGCTTGTGTAAGCTATTAGAAACTTTAAAACTCGAGTTTAGAATTAAAAATCAAAATACAAAAATGTTAGGAATTAGAAAATTCCAGATTGAAGAGTCGGTCACCCCAACTATTATCTAGCATAAGTTAGCTCGCAGACTTGTCGTTATTTACGTATTTATGTAGTTAATTAGTTAGTCGATGGTGTAAAATAGTTTAGTGCAACACCGTGGAGGAAGGACGGGTCTTTACCCATCGTATCCCGATCCACAGGCCGTCGGAGGTCTTTTAGTTTGTAACCTATAAATACCCTCTACCTTGCAAGGTAGAGGGTTGGATGTTCTTTGGTAATCTAATATTCTACAAGTTTCTCTTACTAGAATATCCCACTTTCTCTCTCTCTAAAATCATCTATATGCCCATTGTGTTAATGTTATGATATGTAAGTGAAATCCAATAACCAACAATTGTTATCAAGAGCCATGGTTAGATCATATCTTGCACATCTTTGGATTTCTAGTGGTTTTTAGGTGGTTTTTGAGTTTGAAAAAGTTTAGTGGTTTGTGCATCATTTGGTTGATTTCTTGTGTTAAAGTTTGGATTTTGTTAGTACTTTTATGTTTAGAATCATCACAAGTGTTTAGGTTTTCATTTGGTAAGCTTGAATCATCTTGGTTGGGTTGTTTTGGATTGAAAAGTGATGTTTATGTGGTTTTCTTGCTAGCGACTTAACACGGAATTCTTTCTTCGTAGCGACTTGCTTTACAAATTTGTAGCGAGTTCTGGTTTTAGACCTAGCGACTTAGAACTAGCGACTTAAAGTACAAGTAGTGGACTTTCCACCACAGTAGCCGACTTGGAGGTAGCGACTTGGTCTCAGAAGCGAGTTGCTATTTAGCGACTTGTATCTTTAGCGACTTGTGTAGCAATTCTTCGCCAAAATTTTGCTAGCGACTTAATGCTTAGCGAGTTACTACTTAGCGACTTGCAATTGTTTAGCGACTTGGTGGTATAGCTAATTAGGTGTTAGCGACTAGAGGATTAGCGACTTGTACTTAGCGATTTGGATGTTGATTTAACGACATGGAATTATTGCTATTTAGTTGCTAGCGAGTTGGTTCAAAATCTCTAGAG